>SCLH01001099.1:1869-27974 GCA_004367855.1 Oikopleura vanhoeffeni | reverse complement strand
TATTTGAAGAAACATCATATTATTTCTTTCAAATTCATCTAATACAATATTTTTATGTTATTTTTTTAAAACTTACCGCAATATCCATTGCAGCTGGTGCATTAGATGGAAGATATTTGATACATTTGTTAATAAGAGCATCTTCTCCATTTTTATTTTCAATAAATCTAGATCCTCCTCCATGGAATCTGGTAGTACCAGAATCATCAGAATCTTTAACAGCAGAAAATAAATTTTTAATGTTGTTTTGTGCAAATTGTGATTCTCCCACGGGGAATCCAGCCATCACCATATCATCGCTGATTTCTTTGCCTAGTTTATCGCCGGAATCTTCATGTGGTTTCAAATCTGGATGAGAAACCGCTGAGTATCCTACTCTCTGAGGTATTTTTTCGACCAAAATTTCCGGGAAATACGCTTGACCTTCAAGAATTTTCATGACATTTTTCATGCAGTCAGTAAATTTGGACCATTTGCCAAAGTCATCAGAGCTGATATCGCCATTTTTGAGACCTGGTTGATGTCTATCAGAATCTTCTCGGTATTTTTCATTCGCCTCCCAGCCTTCTCCAAGAGGGCCATTGTGATCGGGTACTTTGCAGCCTAATTTGAAATCTGGATTTGGTTTTGTAGGATTTTTTGTAGTTGATGGGGCTTTTGTAGTTTTAATTTCATTGGAACCATCTTTACCGTTCCAGCAAAGTCTATCAGCAACAGAAATATGACGCCATTCTCCAGATTCTTCGTCAAAAATATGATTGCCATCAGCGTTGTTTTTCGAAACTCCTGGAAGACCAGTTTTTGCAAAAGTACAAGAACCACCTTCCCAGAGACCTGCTTCAGTTGGCCAGTTAAAATAAGGGTCAACCCAGCCGAAATTACTTGCAAAGTTCCAAAGTATCATGAATCGGTTTTGAGTTTTAGTCATCCAGGCTCTTTGAGTTTCCCATGTTGTACCAGCTGAAAATTGTTGATTATTTGATAAAAAGGTTTGATATTATTTATATCGTTCTCAGATATTATTTTTTTCTTTAAATTGAGCCCTAAACCAGTCGAAAGCTGTTGACGGCTTATTTATATCCCGAGTAGAGTCTTGTTGAAATTTTCTAGTTTGGTCTAGTACATAAGAAAATTCCAACTAAAATCTATGAAGGGTATTTTTCATTACTTGAAATAAATAAGCCCCAAATCAGCCAAAGGCCGGTAAAAAGAAATCTGATATTTTTTATAATTTTTTAAAGAAAATAAGCCGCAAATCGGCCGAAAACTGATCTAGATAGATTTTATGAGAATTTTGTTATTTTTAGGAAATATAAATATTTGTAACAAAATTGAAAAATTTTCACAAAATCTTTAAATTTGAAGCAAAATTTCCAAAGTTTGAGTAGAACTTGAGAGTTTTAGCAAATTTGAAAATTTCTTAATAAAAATTAAAAAATTTTAGCAAAATTTTCGGCTAAATTTCCAAAGTTTCGGTAAAGTTTCAAATTTTCAACAAAAATTGAAATAAAATTTTTGTGAAAAAATGTATAAAAATAATTTTCAAAATTCATGAGCTTTATTATACCTTGACGTTTAAAAGCTGGGTTCGGTTTGCACCATCCAGCAGTTTTCTTTTCAACACCCTTGAGTTTAACTCTCATTTGACCGCAGTTGTAAACTTGTCGACTAGAGGATCTTTTGGATCTGATTTTTTCGACCGATCTTTTTTTCCTGGTGTCGTTTGGGAGTGTTTTTTCGTCCAAATTCAGAATACAGCAATCATTCACATTGATACCAAATGGTGTAGATTCAACACCTGTACCGAAACCCCATCTATCAGTTGGTTTTTCAGCCGGTTTTTTAGCGCCAGTACCATCACCAAAAAATCCGCGATCCATAAAACTACTCATGAGAGTCAGTTCAAGAGCTTTGTTTGGATTCATTTTTTCAGAAAGAGTATCGTCACACAATGTTTTTTCTCCAAAATTCTTTTCCAAATCCCATAATTGGTAATAGTGGTCACGCATACAGAACGTGTGCCCGAATGTGGTATGATCTCGGCATAATTTTTCGATTTCACAATCGGGGTCGATTTTAGAACCATCATCGTTGTATTGACAGGCACGTTTAGTTTCTTTATTTGCATGCCAAAGGGTGCCTTGGAATTTATTATTTAAAATGATGAAGTTAATAGTACAGAAAAAATTGAAAAAACTAATTCAGCTCAGAAAAAAATTTGATTGAGAAAAAGTTCATTTCTATTCTAAAATATGAAAAAGGCAGTATGATATAATTTGCAAAAGTTCTAATTAATTACTACAGAAGTGAGTGTTCACATTTCAAGGTACAAAAAAATTGGGTCGCTACATTTCGCGTTTGAACGTATTTTCGAAGCTCTTATTGGTCAACGTCGTCGTTTCCTGTGCGCTCATAGGTCAAATGCAAAACGGGAGCCCTACATGTAAACATATCAATGTTTGATATGTCCATAAAGATGCCCGGGTTCATAAAAAAATTCCTATTTTTTGAAAGCAGAGACAGATTCGCATATTGTTTTTTTAGATCATTTAGAGTTCGAACTGAAATTTCCAATTTTGTACCATATTCAAAGAAAAATTGTTAATTTTCCTTATTTTACGTTTAATTTTTTTTTAATTATTCTTTTCAAACTATTGCGAAAAACCAATAAAAATGGTCACTTTGACTTTTCTCGTGAGTGATCAAATAATTATTAATGTATTAAGAACCATAGAATTTTTTGTGATCTTTGGTAGAAAATTTTGGGAAATTTTTCGAAATTTTTCTATTTTAATTTTGCATTAATTGATATCATAATCGGTCATGTATATTTAATTTTAATCTGAATGATTTAAATTTACCTTCATGAGCAGTTAAATGTTGTCTGTTTGGTCCAGTTCTTAAATCTTTTGGTGCGTTAAATCTGACTAATTTGTAGCGACCTAATCTCAATGACAAATCACCCAATTTCCCTGCATAAATTCTAGACGGAACTTGTTGAAGGCTATTTTTGAACTGGTGGACTGTTTTACCGTCGGATTCTCGAACATATTCGCTAACTTTTTCAGCCTTGAAAGCAGCTGCAAAAGATTGAGAATCTTCAGCCATACAGCCGTCCCAGCCTACGAGGAATCCGGTTTTATCTTCTATGGTCTTCCAAGTTTCAGATTTTTCATACCAGTCTTTCCTAAAAAACGGTTAGTCACATTAATTGACAAATTTTCAAAAATTTCTGTTTTGAAAAGACGTTTTTAAGGGGGGTACTGGTCGCTGGAATTGATTTTTATCGATAAAATATTAGCCAACCATGGCTTCGGTGATATTATTGAGATTAGCCAGTTTGTAGAACTAGCCTTTAGCTTGCGTGGAAAATGTGTCAAAACTTTTTTGTATGCATACAACCCCCACACATAAGCGACACATGAAAATTAAAAATTCATTCATTTTTTTTCTGAGCTAGCTCATACTCTGAACAGATTGTTGGCTTACGTCAAGATGATATTTAAGCAATTCTCTGCCCACACACATTTTTGAAATTTCTAGATTTTCAAATATTTGAAGTTTTGAAACTTACAAAACTTATTTTTCAAAAACCTGGAAGATGCTCACGCAAAAAGTTGTTTAATAAATTAAAAAAATATATTTTTAAGCAAACGTAATTTTTTAAGTTTTATCACCCCATATCATTCTGGAGCATTTGTTATGCCCCTAAGATCTTATAAAACCAGCGACCAGTACTTCCCTTAAAAGGTTTGTCGTGAAAAAATAATGTGAACGCTTAATTCCACGGTCATATTATATGACTCATATCTCTTTTATGGTTCCCTTTCTTCCAAAATTTATCTTATCAAAGTCTGCTGATTGTATGTCATAATATTTTATGACTGCATTCGGCGAAGAAACTTTTGGTACCTGAATATGTTGCAGAGTATTTTTTTTGTTATATCAACTTGTAATTAACGGCGCTTCAACACAACTATGATGCGCTTTATTTGGCAAGAATAAATTGAACCTAATAAATAAAATAAGTTTTACGTATAAGAGAAAAACTTTGGTCACATTTATGAATACCTAGATTTTTCTTTAAACTCATTTTCTTAGAAATTTTCGCAATTTAATAAAATTAATTCATACTGAATTTTGTTGATCAGTTTACTAACTTTTCGACAAGATAATCTGCGCTACCATCTTTACTAGATCTTATTTGAACTGCCGAATCATATCCGTAGCTTGGGCCAGTATAAGTCCCATCATCTTGAAGAAATTCATCAATTCTTGTACAATAATTTCTAGAACTCTCAGTTTGAGATTTTTTTGCTGGCCGTCCCAAAGAGGCGGGGTCGTGTCCTGCATTTGCGGCATTGTCCGAATTGAACGCATAGATACATTTTTCCTTTCCAGGTAATGGATAATTCATGATATCAGCAAAAGTAGAAAAAAGATCAACTTGTCCAACGGGTAAATCATAATTTGTTCCCCAGTTTGCTCGATGTGTGCCCAAAGGCCACCACGATAAAAATGGAACTCGATGACCCGCCTCGTAAACCGACGCTTTTTTACCTCTCATCGCTGTCAAACGCATATGCCCATATCGATTTGCCATATTAAAAGCTCCTTGATCTGGTCCATTATCAGAGGTGAAAAATATAAGTGTGTTATCAGCAACTTCGAGGTCATGAAGAGCTTTCATGACATTTCCAATATATTCGTCGAAGAGTCCGAGTTGTTCGCCAGGTTTACCGATCGATGCATGAGGCAAATGTTCGGTGGGATTATTTTCGTCATAAGTAAGATTGTGTGAAGAAGGTCTATAATAGGATCGGAAATGCGATTTTATTTTCTTACATATTTTCAACTAAGCATTCTCAAAATTTTCGCATAAACATTTTGTATCTGAAAACAAACGAACAATGTTGAAAACGTGGCGGACATGTGTCAAAATCGAATTTTTTGAATTATTTTGACGAATTTCAAACTGAATTTGAACAGTTGTCTCGAGGGGCTCCGGAGTCAAAAGTGATGTATATTCCCTATTCACACTTTTGTGATATGTATTTACTAAGTTATTTCTGTATCGTCAGATCGTCAAAATTAACACAAAAGTGATTTTATTAGTTAGAATTTTAAGAAATTACCCAGACAATAAAAATCCTCCAGACAATAAAAATTTTGGTTTATAGTTTTTCTTTATTTTGACCAAAATGTGGCCAAAAATAAAATTTACTAAGTCTTTGCTTTTTAGCGCCAAAGTGTGTCATCGATACAAGTGTTTTTTGTTTAAATTAAAGATTAAATCTTCAAAATAAGTCATCCATATTTTCCACCCTAGCCTGTGAGGTGCCCGAAATGATAAATACAAGTAAAATGGTTGATTTGTTTCAAGATTTTCTCCTTCTGCCTTCACTGGATTTTTGTCATTGACATGATCAGTAACGTAATCAATTGCTTTTTGGTGAAATCGATGCATTATTTCTTCAGAATCGAATCCAAGCTGAGTTAATTTTGGCTTCGAATTTTTAATGTCGGTCAAAACATTATTAGATGCCCCTCTCGCCTTCATTTCATCATAATAAATGCCTATAGCGTCAGTAGCATCTTGTTTATCAGCAAAACTTATTTTATCAACAGCAAACTCATAATTTGTTTTTTCGTCGAATTTTGTAACTGCTCCGTTTTTTACTCTATAATTTGCAACGACCACTTTATGCGAATCTTTTTCCATAAATCTCATATAATTTTTCTTACTTTTTCCGCCTTTTTTAGGTGGTAGAACTTCATCAATGAGTTTTTCATGGTCTTTGGCATTTCGTTTATTTCGTGTAAATCGCTTGTAAATTTGCCCATTGGCACTTCGACGGCGGCGCGCCCCAGATTTTGACAAGCCCGAATGTATACCCTTTTCAATTGCTGTCCAATATGCTTTGTAAGTATTTTTAATTTTTTTGTTTGCTGGGTTACCACCTTCATAATACCCGTCCAGAAAGTGCCAGTTTTTTGGGTTGTCGAAAAATTCTTTTTCGAGTTTTTCGTCTTGAAGCCAGAGCGACGCAGAACTTTCGTCTCTAAATTCTGTGAAAATTGCCCATCTGTTAAACGGCGAAACTGGGTAATCGTCTTCAAAATAACCTCCGCCTGGCAAACAGCAGTAAGATCTTGAAGTGTAACTTTGATCATACCCCCAGAATCTGGTACCCTCGACAAAAAAGTGCTCCTGCTTGTCTAATTGTTCCTCAACTGGCTGGGGTTTTCCAACCACCATCGTATGATAATTATTTCTTTTAAACAATTGGGGTAAAATTTTTCGTCCATATTCTAGAAGCATTGGTTTATAATGATAATCGCCTCGTCTGAAATGATATCTCCCCGTCATTAAGCAATATCTCGAAGGCGCACATCGTGCAGTACAAGCGTGCCCATCTCTGAAATTGATTCCTTTTGAGACTAATCTGTCTAAATTCGGAGTAGGAATCAGTTTTGAGGGATTATTAATAGATAAATCTCCCCAAGCCATGTCGTCTGAATTCATCAAAATAACATTTGGGCAGTTTGGATCGTTTCTTTGGTCTTTTTTGGACCCGGAGAGTGCTGCTTGACCACATCGGTCAGAAAGCGACCATCCATTTGCTTTTTCCGTTTTTGTTTCTTGAAAATCAAAAGTGTATCCAGGTTTGAAACCACTAGGTTTTGGATGTTTTTTTCCTCCAGTCCCGAAAGCCGCCTCAGAGGTCACCAAAAAAGTGCCCAGCGACGTAAATAGTCGCATTTTCTATTTTTTATTTCTAGAATAATTGTAAACTTTGTTTAGAAGCTCTATTTTATATGGATTCATGGCGCGCCATGGCGCTTCATTTTAGTTGGTGTTAGGTGCTACCTTATTCTTCAAAAGTAACCGGGGTAAGAGAGCGTAATTTACGCTGCGTAAATTTCACAAAAAAATATGCAGAGGTTTTGCTTTGTTATATCTATTCACGGGGTAGCAAAGAGCTAATTTTTTTATTCTTGTTTTTTGAGATAAAAGCATTTTTTTAGTTAAACTAAATTGTATTGATGAGTTTTTGCTTTAGTATATTCATTTTCAAGTCACGTTTTTTTGCAAATGAGAAAATTGAAGTCTTTTCGCAAAATTGCAGTGAAAAATTTTGAAATAGCTATATCATATAGCCTATATGTATTTATTTTAAGGACTAATAGTGATGGTCACTTTTTGCCTAGAATCTTGTAATTGTACAATACCTACAAGGTATGTGTTTTGGTTAACGGTTGCGACTTATTATCATTATCAAGCTATTTATTATAATTAAACATGATTGATACAGTTTTCAACACAATAATTAAATGAATAAAAATCCAAAATTTAAACTTTTATTAAAATAGCCATACAATACATATATGGGGGCCCTATAATTTCGGAAAACTTGTGTCGGCATCCAGTGGGGGTGAGAGGTAATTCCCACAGAATAAAACGGCCTATCTTATCAATATCGTACTACTTTTATCAGGGATTCTTCATCTTGCGTAGGCTGTCCTTAACGTGGCGCTTTAATCGTAACGGCTATGAGATGCTTTATGTGTTGCTGGTTAAAAATCATCGCCTGATGAGTTTAGTAAAAAAAGCTAAAATTTGACATATCAATCTTAAAAACGTTCCCGAAACGTTAGTTTTTCATGTTTGCTTCAATTAGATCATAAAGATGATAAAGCTTAAGAAAAATTTTTAATCCCGCATTTTTTTCTTGAATTCATGTGAGTTTATAAGACATAAAAATGTATTCAGACNAGAGTGTTAATTCTCATGTATCAATTTTAAATTTTCGAAACGCATTGCTTCCCAATAAATAATGTTTTAATTTTCAAAAAATCAAAAATTTTTAACTGAATTCAGAAATATTTTTGAAACCTCAGTATTTGAATCTGATCGGGTTGACGACACCGACAATTATAACCGATTAATCTGTTCGATTAAATAAAGTTAGGGAATATTTTTCTTTATTATTTTCCCATTGGGTCAATAGGGTCCTTAAACCGACACGATTCAAGTTTCTGAAGTTTTTGAGACGATTTGATTTGGTTTGAACGTGTGAGGAATTTAAATTGACTTTTCTAGTTGGCCTTCAAACGACTGTCTGAGTTCTCAAAACTTGATTAAAACTCCTTACTTTAAATATGCTATTGGATCGATTTCTTTGTTCATTCATGTAGGATACTTTTCTCACATAACTTTTCTTCGCATTTTGCCTTTTGTAGGCAAGTCTATCAGAGTGTCCAATTTAACCTATTGGGTTGTAGAATTAGTTTTATATTTAAAGCCAATATTCGATTAAGCATGCACATTTGTCAAACCTGTGGTGGAAAAGCCAACATCTGTTTATAAATAAATTTCCTAGGCATAGTATGCTTAACCCTTGGAAGCTCAGCACCACTAAAATTTTGAATCCGCTGAAATCGGATGAAAAAAAGTCCGGAAATTTTTTGATCAAACTCAACATAGAGTTTGCCACGAGGAATTCAAAATGGCAGTTAAAATTTTCTTAGGACGTCTCGTTCAAATAATTTTTTCATCTTACTTTTTTAGAGAATTTCTCTCAAAAAACTCTAAAATGCGTGCTGATCAAACAGTTTAACGATAGATAAAATCTGAGGAACTGAGTTTTTTAGGAAAGTCTTTTGAGTTCTTTCAAAAAAATAAAAAAAATTTCCACCATCGGAACTCCTTTTTATTTTTCGTGAGTGATTTTTCAATTTTTTGAAAATTCGGAGAAAATATGCTTCGTTTTTCGAAAGTAGGTTCAAATGAAAGCTACGGCAACACTGATCAGAAAGTTGGCTTACGTCGAGATAATATTTCGAAGTCTAGCGTTAAATTATAACAAATGTGTTTATAACTTTATTTTGATCACTCGCGCTGCTAATTCGTCTTATTTTATGAAAAAACGAGAATATAGATTGAAAATCAAAAAAAAATTGTGAAAGCCAAGGTCTTAATGAGTGCGAATATTGAAAGAAATGTTTTCGAAAAATATTCCTATTTTCACATGAGAAGTAAATGGATCAAAGCCCAACTTTGCAGCTTAGTTTCGGCCGATTTAGATTAAATTTTAAAATCTAATTGTATTACCTCGGCTAAGTTGACTATCCTCGCAAAATGAAGATCATTCACGGTTTTTATAAAATGTAGTTAATCCGTAATGAAAGCTCACAAAGTCGCCCCACTTTAGTGGTGCAGGAGCCTCTGCCGGATATAACAATTTGGAGCTTCCAAGGGTTAAGCAGTTTATTCAATAAAAATATCGACAACATTGCGACATGTTGCGAGTCGCGATGTCGCGACAAGTTATCCGAAAAAACTCGGTTATGTAAATATGATACCAAACAGTTTTGGTCCAAACTTTCATAGTTCAGATATTGTTCTAATTGCATCACTAAACCATTATGATCCATAACACAGATTAACTTAATCCCCACCTGCACGAGATTCCTACCCCCACCCACCTGCACGAGAGTGTTTCAGAACAAACACATAGTTGGGGAGCGCACCGGTAAACCTAACGAGAGAACTACGGTAGTTGATACAAATTCATTGACCTCACGGGGGTTGTTGACCCACAAAAAACGATTCCGGGCACAAAAAAAAGAGTTTTTGGCCATCTAGTGATCAGAAACTGACTTTTTAAAACGTCCATTAAGAGCACTAACTTCGATTTTGAGCATACAAAACTTCATTTACTTGATTTTTCATAATTAGGGCCGTTGTCACATTAAAATTTGCTACCCTGTAGATCATTATCTTGTTCCAGTACTGTTTTAACTGCATTTGCCGCGGAATATCGGAACAGACCCCCGATAGTCCCCTTATTTTTATTTTCAAGAATTTTGGTGAGTTCTAAAATTTCTCATCAGACCGCAAATGCATTATTTGGATGCATTTTTTGTTTAAGGTTAATGCAGTTAAAACAGTACTGGACAGATAATGATCTACAGGGTAGCAATTTAATGTGACAACGGCCCTAATTATGAAAAATCAAGTAAATGAAGTTTTGTATGCTCAAAATCGAAGTTAGTGCTCTTAATGGGCGTTTAAAAAAGACAGCTTCTGACCATAGATGGCCAAAACTCTTTTTTTTGTGCCCGAATCGTTTTTTGTGGGTCAACAACCCCCGTGAGGTCAATGAATTTGTATCAACTACCGTAGTTCTCTCGTTAGGTTTACCGGTGCGCTCCCAACGTATTGTGTATGTTCTAAACACTCTCGTGCAGGTGGGTGGGGTAGGAAATCTCGTGCAGGTGGGAGTTAAGTTAATCTGTGTTATGGATCATAATGGTTTAGTGATGCAATTAGAACAATAACTCTGAACTATGAAAGTTTGGACCAAAACGTGTTTGGTATCATATTTATACTAACCGTTTTTTCGGATAACTGTCGCGACATCGCGACTCGCAACATGTCGGCAATGTTGTCGATATTTTTATTGAATAAACTGCTTAACCCTTGGAAGCTTCAAATTGTTATTATCGGCAGAGGCTCCTGCACCACTAAAGTGGGGCGACTTGTTGAGCTTTCATTACGGATTAACTACATTTTATAAAAAGCCGTGAATGATCTTCATTTTGCGAGGATAGTCAACTTAGCGCAGGTAACAATTAGATTTTAAAATTTAATCTAAATCGGCCGAAACTTAAGCTGCAAAGATTGGGCTTTGATCACTTTACTTCTCATTGAAAATAGGAATATTTTCGAAACATTTCTTTCAATATTCGCACTCATTAAGACCTTGGCTTTCACATTTTTTTTTGATTTTCAATCTATATTCTCGTTTTTTCATAAATAGACGATTAGCAGCGCGAGTGATCAAAATAAAGTTATAAACAACATTGTTATAATTTAACCGCTAAGATTCGAAATATTATCTCGACGTAAGCCAACTTTCTGATCAGTGTTGCCGTAGCTTTCATTTGAACCTACTTTCGAAAAAATCGAAGCATATTTCTCGAATTTTCAAAAATTTGAAAAATCACTCAGAAAAAATAAAAAGAGTTCCGATGGTGGAATTTTTTTTTATTTTTTGAAAGATACTCAAAAGACTTTCCTAAAAACTCAGTTCCTCAGATTTAGCTATCGTTTAAACTGTTTGATCAGCACGCATTTTAGAGTTTTTTGAGAGAAAATTCTCTAAAAAGTAAGATGAAAAAATTATTGAACGAGACGTCCTAGAAAATTTTAACTGCCATTTTTGATCCTCGTGGCAAACTCTATGTTGAGTTTGATCAAAAAATTTCCAGGAACTTTTTTCATCCGATTTCAGCGGATTCAAAATTTTAGTGGTGCTGAGCTTCCAAGGGTAAAGCATACTATGCCTAGGAAATTTATTTATAAACAGATGTTTGGCTTTCCACCACAGGTTTGACAAAATGTGCATGCTTATCTGAATATTCGGCTTTAAATATAAAACTATTCTACAACCCAACTAGGTTAAATTGGACACTCTGATAGACTTGCCTACAAAAGGCAAAATCGAAGAAAAGTTATGTGAGAAAAGTATCCTACATGAATGAACATAAGAAATCGATCCAATAGCATATTTAAAGTAAGGAGTTTTAATCAAGTTTTGAAGAACTACAGCGTCGTTGAAGCCAACTAGAAAAGTCAATTAAATTCCTCAACAACGTAATCAAACAATCAATCGACTCAAAAACATTCAGAACTTGATTGTCCGGTTTAAAGGACCCTAATTGACCCAATGGGAAAATAATAAAGACAATATTCCCTAACTTATATTCTAATCAGAAAAGATTAATCGATTATAATTGTCCAGGTGTCAGTCACCGATCAGATATCAATACTGAGGTTTCAAAAAATATCTGAATTCAGTTAAATGTTATATAATTTTTTGAAATTAAAACTTATTTATTGGGAAGCAATGCGTTTCGAAATTTAATGGTGAACATTAGAATTAAACTCTTCAAATGAGCTCATTTTTTTTTTTTTGTTGAACCAAATCGAAGAACAGAATATCTCTTCTGGTGATTCATCGTTAATTTGAGTCTGAATACATTTGTAGTCTTATAAACTCACATGAATTCAAGAAAAAATGCGGATTAAAGATTTTCTTAAGCTTTATCATCTTTATGATCTAATTGAAGAAAACATGAAAAAACTAACGTTTCGGGAACAGTTTTTTAAGATTGATATGTCAATTTTTTAGCTTTTTTTACTAATATCAGGGGTCATTTTTAACCAGCAACACATAAGACAATCATCAAGACCGTTACGATTATAGCGCCACGTTAAGGCAGCCTACGCAAGATGAAGAATCACTGATAAAAGTAGTAACGATATTGATAAGAATAGGCCGTTTTTATTGTGTGGGAATTACACTCCTCACCCCCACTGATGCCGCAAAAGTTTTCACGAAATATATAGGGCCCCAAATCCTTTAACACCCTTTTGGATGATTTGAGAGATGTAAGGTTGGGGGACCAATCTAAACACTCCTGAGACCCTATCTAGCCACTCATGAGCGCGTTCTTCTTTCTTTTCAGCTACATCTCTCAAATCATCCAAAAGGTGTTAAAGGGATATAAGTATTGTAATGGCTATTTAATAAGTTCAATTTTGGATTTTTATTCATATTAATTATTGTGTTGAAACTAGATTTCAATCAATGATATAAATATATAATAAATAGCATATGATAAATGATATAAGTCGCAACCGTTAACAAACACATACTTGTATTGTACATACAAGATTCTAGGCAAAAAGTGACACATCACTATTAATCCCTTAAAATAAATATAGGCTAATGATATAGCTATTTCAAAAATTTTCACTGCAATTTGCGAAAGACTTCAATTTCTCATTTGCAAAAAAACTTGACTTGAAAATAATATACTAAGCGAAAACTCATCAATACAATTTAGTTTAACTAAAAAAATGCTTTATCTCAAAAACAAGAATAAAAATTAGCTCTTTGCTACCCCGTGAATAGATATAACAAAGCAAAACCTCTGCATATTTTTTGTGAAAATTTACGCAGCGTAAATTACGCTCTCTTACCCCGGTTCTTTTGAAGAATAAGGTAAGCACCTAACACAACTAAAAATGAAGCGCCATGGCGCGCCATGAATCCATATAAAATAGAGCTTCTAAACAAAGTTTACAGTTATTCTAGAAATAAAAATAGAAAGCGACTATTTTACGTCGCTGGGCACTTTTTTGGTGACCTCTGAGGCGGCTTTCGGGACTGGAGGAAAAAACATCCGAAACCTAGTGGTTTCAAACCTGGATACACTTTTGATTTTCAAGAAACAAAAACGGAAAAAGCAAATGGATGGTTCGCTTTCTGACCGATGTGGTCAAGCAGCATCTCCGGGTCAAAAAGACCAAAGAAACGATCCAAACTGCCCAAATGTTATTTTGATGAATTCAGACGACATGGCTTGGGAGATTTATCTATTAATAAATCCCTCAAAACTGATTCCTACTCCAAATTTAGACAGATTAGTCTCAAAAGAATCAATTTCAAGATGGGCACGCTTGTACTGCACGATGTGCGCCTTCGAGATATTGCTTAATGACGGGGAATATCATTTCAGACGAGGCGATTATCATTAAACCAATGATTCTAGAATATGGACGAAAATTTTACCCCAATTGTTAAAAGAAATAATTATCACACGATGGTGGTTGGAAAACCCCAGCCAGTTGAGGAACAATTAGACAAGCAGGAGCACTTTTTCGTCGAGGGTACCAATCTGGGGGTATGATCAAAGTTACACTTCAAGATCTTACTGCGTTTGCCAGGCGGAGGCTATTTTGAAGACGATTACCCAGTTTCGCCGTTTAACAGATGGGCAATTTTCACAGAATTTAGAGACGAAAAGTTCTGCGTCGCTCTGGCTTCAAGACGAAAAACTCGAAAAAGAATTTTTCGACAACCCAAAAAACTGGCACTTTCTGGACGGGTATTATGAAGGTGGTAACCCAGAAAACAAAAAAATTAAAAATACTTACAAAGCATATGGACAGCAATGAGAAGGTATACATTCGGGCTTGTCAAAATCTGGGGCGCCGCCGTCGAAGTGCCAATGGGCAATTTACAAGCGATTTACACGAAAATACGAAAATGCCAAAGACCATGAAAAACTCATTGATGAAGTTCTACCACTAAAAAAAGGCGGAAAAAGTAAAAAAATTATATGAATTTATGGAAAAAGATTCGCATAAAGTGGTCGTTGCAAAGAATAGAGTAAAAGACGGAGCAGTTACAAAATTCGACGAAAAAACAATTATGAGTTTGCCGTTGATAAAAATAAGTGTTTGCTGATAAACAGATGCTACTGACGCTATAGGCATTATTATGATGAAATGAGAGCGAGCAGGGGTCTAATAATGTTTTGACCGACATTAAAAATTCGAAGCCAAAATTAACTCAGCTTGGATTCGATTCTGAAGAAATAATGCATCGATTTCACCAAAAAGCAATTGATTACGTTACTGATCATGTCATGACCAAAAATCCTGTGAAGGCAGAAGGAGAAAATCTTGAACAAATCAACCATTTTACTTGTATTTATCATTTCGGGCACCTCACAGGCTAGGGTGGAAATATGGATTACTTATTTTGAAGATTTACAACAAAACACTTGTATCGATGACACACTTTGGCGCTAAAAAGCAAAGACTTAGTCAATTTTATTTTGCGCACATTTTGGTCAAAATAAGAAAAACTATAACCAAAATCTTTTATTGTCTGGAGGATTTTATGTCTGGGTAATTTCTTAAAATTCTGAGAAAATCACTTTTGTGTTAATTTTGACGATCTGACGATACAGAAATAACTTAGTAATACATATCACAAAAGTGTGAATAGGGAATATACATCACTTTTGACTCCGGAGCCCTCGAGACAACTGTTCAAATTCAGTTTGAAATTCGACAAAATAATCAAAAATTCGATTTGACACATGTCCGCCACGTTTTCAACATTGTTCGTTTGTTTTCAGATACAAAATGTTATGCGAAAATTTTGAGAATGCTTAGTTGAAAATATGTAAGAAATAAAATCGCATTTCCGACCCTATTATAGACCATTCTTCACCACAATTTACTTATGACGAAAATAATCCCACGAACTTTGCTCATGCATCGATCGGTAACCTGGCGAACAACTCGGACTCTTCGACGAATATATTGAATGTCATGAAAGCTCTTCATGACCTCGAAGTTGCTGATAACACACTTATATTTCACCTCTGTAATGGACGCAGATCAAGGAGCTTTAATATGGCAATATCGATATGGGCATATGCGTTTGACAGCGATGAGAGGTAAAAAAGCGTCGGTTTACGAGGCGGGTCATCGAGTTCCATTTTTATCGTGGTGGCCTTTGGGCACACATCGAGCAAACTGGGAACAAATATGATATTACCCGTTGGACAAGTTGATCTTTTTCTACTTTTGCTGATATCATGAATTATCCATTACCTGGAAAGGAAAATGTAATCTATGCGTTCAATTCGGACAATGCCGCAAATGCAGGAACGACCGCCCTCTTTGGGACGGCCAGCAAAAAAATCTCAAACTGAGAGTTCTAGAAATTATTGTCAAGAATTGATGAATTTCTTCAAGATGATGGACTTATACTGGCCCAAGCTACGGAATGATTCGGCAGTTCAAATAAGATCTAGTAAAGATGGTAGCGCAGATTATCTTGTCGAAAAGTTAGTAAACTGATCAACAAAATTCCAGTATGAATTAATTTTATTAAATTGCGAAATTTCTAAGAAAATGGAGTTTAAAGAAAATCTAGGTATTCATAAATGTGACCAAAGTTTTTCTCTTATACGTAAAACTTATTTATTTATTAGGTTCAATTATTCTTGCCAAATAAAAGCGCATCATAGTTGTGTTGAAGCCCCGTTAATTACAAGTTGATATAACAAAAAAAAATACTCTGCAACATATTCAGGTACCAAAAGTTTCTTCGCCGAATGTATGTCATAAATCATTATGACATACAATCAGCAGACTTTGATAAGATAATTTTGGAAAGAGGAACCATAAAGAGAGAATTGAGTCATATAATATGACCGTGAAATTAAGCGTTCACATTATTTTTTCACGACAAACTTTTTAAGGGAGTACTGGTCGCTGGTTTTATAAGATCTTAGGGGCATAACAAATCCTCCAGAATGATATGGGGTGATAAAACTTAAAAAATTACGTTTGCTAAAATTATATTTTTTTAATTTATTAAACAACTTTTTGCGTGAGCATCTTCAGGTTTTTGCAAAATAAGTTTTGTAATTTCAAAACTTCAAATATTTGAAAATCTAGAATTTCAAAAATGTGTGTGGGCAGAAAATTGCTTAAATATCATCTTGACGTAAGCCAACAATCTGTTCAGAGTATGAGCTACTCAGAAAAAATGAATGAATTTTTAATATTCATGTTCGCTTATGTGTGGGGGTTGTATGCAATACAAAAAAGTTTTGACACATTTTCCACGCAAGCTAAAGGCTAGTTCTACAAACTGCTAATCTCATAATATCACCGAAGCCATGGTGTGGCTAATATTTTATCGATAAAATCATTCCCAGCGACCAGTACCCCCTAAAACGTTTTTCAAAAACAGAAATTTTGAAAATTTGTCAATTAATGTGACTGAACCGTTTTTTAGGAAGACTGGTATGAAAAATCTGAAATTGGAAGACCATAGAAGATAAAACCGGATTCCTCGTAGGCTGGGACGGCTGTATGGCTGAAGATTCTCAATCTTTGCAGCTGCTTTCAAGGCTGAAAAAGTTAGCGAATATGTTCGAGAATCGACGGTAAACAGTCCACCAGTTCAAAAATAGCCTTCAACAAGTTCCGTCTAGAATTTAATGCAGGGAAATGGGTGATTTGTCATTGAGATTTAGTCGCTACAAATTAGTCAGATTTAACGCACCAAAGAATTGAAACTGGACCAAACAGACAACATTAACTGCTCATGAAGGAAATTTAAAATCATTCAGATTAAAATTAAATATACATGCCGATTATGATATCAATTAATGCAAAATTAAAATAGAAAAATTTCGACAAATTTCCCAAAATTTTCTACCAAAGATCACAAAAAATTCTATGTTCTTAATACATTAATAATTATTTGATCACTCACGAGAAAGTCAAAGTGACGATTTTTATTGGTTTTCGCAATAGTTTGAAAGAATAATTAAAAAAATTAAACGTAAAATAAGGAAAATTAAATTTTTCTTTGAATATGTACAAAATTGGAAATTCAGTTCGAACTCTAAATGATCTAAAAACAATATGCGAATCTGTCTCTGCTTCAAAAAGATAGGAATTTTTTTATGAACCGGGCATCTTTATGGACATATCAAACATTGATATGTTTACATGTAGGGCTCCCGTTTTGCATTTGACCTATGAGCGCACAGGAAACGACGACGTTGACCAATAAGAGCTTCGAAAATACGTTCAAACGCGAAATGTAGCGACCAATTTTTTGTACCTTGAAATGTGGACACTCACTTCTGTAGTAATTAATATAGAACTTTTGCAAATTATATCATACTGCCTTTTTCATATTTTTAGAATAGAAAGAAC
Source organism: Oikopleura vanhoeffeni (assembly GCA_004367855.1). Lineage (NCBI taxonomy): Eukaryota > Metazoa > Chordata > Appendicularia > Copelata > Oikopleuridae > Oikopleura > Oikopleura vanhoeffeni. Next base: position 10,363 of record SCLH01001099.1, on the reverse strand, counting down.
TTTTTCTCAAAAATTTTTTTCTGAGCTGAATTAGTTTTTCAATTTTTTCTGTACTATTAACTTCATCATTTTAAATAATAAATTCCAAGGCACCCTTTGGCATGCAATAAAGAAATAAACGTGCCTGTCAATACAACGATGATGGTTCTAAATCGACCCCGATTGTGAAATCGAAAAGTTAATATGCCGAGATCATACACATTCGGGCACACTTCTGTTATGCGTGACCACTATTACCAATTATGGGATTGGAAAAGAATTTTGAGAAAAAACATTGTGTGGACGTACTCTTTCTGAAAAAATGAATCCAAACAAAGCTCTTGAACTGACTCCATGATAGTTTTATGGATCGCGGATTTTTTGGTGGATGGTACTGGCGCTAAAAAAACCGGCTGAAAAACCAACTGATAGATGGGGTTTCGTACAGGTGTTGAAATCTACAACCATTTGGTATCAATGTGAATGATTGCTGTATTCTGAATTTGGACGAAAAAAACTCCCAAACGACACCGGAAAAAAAGATCGGTCGAAAAAATCAGATCCAAAAGATCGTCTAGTCGACAGTTTCAACTGCGGTCAAATGAGAGTTAAACTCAAGGTGTTGAAAAGAAAACTGCTGGATGGTGCAAACCGAACCCCTTTAAACGTCAAGGTATAATAAAGCTCATGAATTTTGAAAATTATTTTTATATATTTTTTCACAAAATTTTATTTCAATTTTTGTTGAAAATTTGAAACTTTACCGAAACTTGGAATTTAGCCGAAAATTTTGCTAAAATTTTTTATTTATTAAGAAATTTCAAATTTGCTAAAACTTCAAGTTCTACTCAAACTTTGGAAATTTTGCTTCAAATTAACAGATTTTGTGAAAATTTTTCAATTTGTTACAAATATTTATATTTCCTAAAATAACAAAATTCTCATAAAATCTAATCTAGATCAGTTTTCGGCCGATTTGCGGCTTATTTTCTTTAAAAAATTATAAAAAATATCAGATTCTCTTTTACCGGCGCTTTGGCTGATTTGGGGCTTATTTATTTCAAGTAATGAAAAATACCCTTCATAGATTTTAGTTGGAATTTCTTATGTACTAGACCAAGCTAGAAAATTTCAACAAGACTACTCGGGATATAAATAAGCCGTCAACAGCTTTCGACTGGTTTAGGGCTCAATTTAAAGAAAAAAATAATCTTGAGAACGATATAATAATCTATCAAACCTTTTTTATCAAATAATCAACAATTTTCAGCTGGTACAACATGGGAAACTCAAGAGCTGATGACTAAACTCAAAACCGATTCATGAATACTGAGACTTTGCAAGTATTCAGGCTGGACTGTTGACCTTATTTTAACTGGCCAACTGATAGCAGGTCTCTGGGAAGGTGGTTCTTGTACTTTTGCAAAACTGGTCTTCCAGGAGTTTCGAAAACAACGCTGATGGCAATCATATTTTGACGAAGAATCTGGAGAATGCGTCATATTCTGTTGCTGATAGACTTTGCTGGAACGGTAAAGATGGTTCCAATGAAATTAAAACTACAAAAGCCCATCAACTACAAAAAATCTACAAAACCAAATCCAGATTTCAAATTAGGCTGCAAAGTACCCGATCACAATGGCCCCTTGGGAAGGCTGGAGGCGAATGAAAATACCGAGAAGATTCTGATAGACATCAACCAGGTTCTCAAAAATGGCGCGATATCAGCTCTGATGACTTTGGCAAATGGTCCAAATTTACTGACTGCATGAAAAATGTCATGAAAATTCTTAAGTCAAGCGTATTCCCGGAAATTTGGTCGAAAAATACCTCAGAGAGTAGGATACTCAGCGGTTTCTCATCCAGATTTGAACCACATGAAGATTCCGGCGATAAACTAGGCAAAGAAATCAGCGATGATATGTGATGGCTGGATTCCCGTGGAGAATCACAATTTGCACAAAACATTAAAAATTTATTTTCTGCTGTAAAGATTCGATGATTCTGGTACTACCAGATTCCATGGAGGAGGATCTAGATTTATTGAAAATAAAAGGAGAAGATGCTCTTATTAACAAATGTATCAAATATCTTCATCTAATGCACCAGCTGCAATGGATATTGCGGAAGTTTTAAAAAAATACATAAAATATTGTATTAGATGAATTTGAAAGAAATAAATGATGTTCTTCAAATATGGGGTCGTTAGCTTAAAAAAAAATTCCATACGCAGCTATCAATAAAGAAGCTTCGATATAGAACAGTATTTGTTATGTTTCTCGATAATCTTGCCCATACGCTTCTGCGTTTTTTTCAATAGTGTCAACTTTTCCGAAACCAATATCAAGAAAATTTGTCATTAAACTATTCATCAAATTGTTGGATAGTCTACATGTATTTAACAAATTAAGGTTATATTTTAAATGGTTAAGGAAAGCATATTCTCAATAGGTCTTTCTCAACAATATTTACATCTTCACATAAAAAATAGGATAAACTGAATGAGAATTAAGCCACTCAAATGGATTTTAGGTTAAAACATTTTATTAAAAATTGAAAGATTTTAAATTTTTTTCATCCTGCGAGAAAAAGATTGAATGATATTCGAAATTTATATTCGAGCTGCGATTCCTGAAAACCCCATAAAAAAAATTAAATTATTTAAGAAAATATTTCATTCATATAAAATTATTTTTTAAGCCAAATTTTGACCTCGAAATGAATTGATGGGTGTTAAGAATCTGAAGACAATACTGTGGTGGTTCTTCTTCCGTCAAGAACTCGTCGTTGATGACAGAAAATGGAAGTGTGGTTTATAGGATGAAAGAAACTTCAAAAGTACTATGAATCCAATTCAAAGGAGAATATTTATATAAATTCAGTCCGCAGTATAACCCAACTATGAATTGCTATTTAAAAAACCCAAAATTTTGGATTTATAAGCATGAATTTCCTGACGATAAAACAATTATTGTCAAACTGTACATGACATGCATATTCAAATTGAACGAAACTGTAATAAATTATATAAAGCATAATATTTAATATTGAACTTAATAATTATCGAATTCACTCTCTGGGTAACTTATCATAATTGATGGAACCAAAAAAGTTTATTATGAATGTCCTGAAAGTATATCTCATATACTTGTATTTTGACAACTTGAAATACAGTACATTTTATTTGAAACCACATGTAGATCAATTTTGAATATTATTTGTATATCTTGAGCAATTGATTGATGCAATGGTTGTCAGGTCGTTAACTTTGCAAAAAATGAATGCTAACTTTATCAAAACGCTCAGCTCGACCAAAAATCGTATGGAGACAAATATTTTTTGACTTTTTTGACGCGAAATGTTCTGATCACTTTTGCAGGCGTTCAAATAGTGATATTGCTATCTAGCATGAGTTCTTTACCTGAGTTCTTCCAAATACCCTGAATTTTTTATTGATTTCTGATCTCGGATTCAATTTTTAGGTTTTCAATAAAAATTTCAGAGAACATTGACATCGAATACAACACTACAAACTCTTCACCACTGTTATCTGAGGCGACTTTTTTAGCCGACAGTTCGGTCCGATATGAATATTACAGTGCCACATCTTTTTTACAGTGCACTTTCAGATACAAAATGTGAATGAATCAATATCTATATACTAAATACTGACTATGATAATAAACACTTTCCTTCATGTTTGATTGAGGTGACGTCAGGTCGACTTGTATTCCGACAAATTCGGCCCCTCGAATAATGAAATAATACAGTGCCACTTTTAACAGTGGTCTCACTTTCACATCCTAATTTCCCAAAAGGCTGATGTAAATTGGAAATTACAACTTGTGTTTTTACATTTAGCCCCAAAAAACAATTTTTGCATTTATTTTTGAGCTGACCCTCAATTTTTTCTGAGGTATTATTATATCTACTAGATGACGACTTGCAGAAATTAGGTTGTTAAACCAGCCCAATTAATGAAAAATTAACTTCAATTTCACAGATAAAAATCACTTGGTCAATTTTAAGATTAACTCTTAATTTTAACATATATATTTGAATTAACACCTGTGTTCATAAAAAAAAGGATAATAGGATCTTCGACTATAGCGCCACCTGACCAAAAATACACAACATTTTTCAACTTCTTACCTTACGGAAAAGGGTCTTACCCTCTCTTGAAGATCAAAGTCGACTTATTCTCTTTGATGAATAGAGTTTAATCTTTATCACCGAGCTGATTTTAATTTGTAAAGATTGAGTTAATCTTAAAATCTGTCTGGATCGAATTAGTGTCTTTCATGTGGTATTGGTTAGAATAACCGCAAAACAATTAACGTCAACTCGGTAAAAAGCAGATCAACATATTACAGTTATATAACAGAAATTAAGTTTAAAAGAAATTGAGATATTTTTTATTAAGTACAGAATAATTAAATGGCTGGCTTGATACCTCCCTTTACACTTTGCTTTAGGATTGCGTAGCCACAGTAGTCTACTCCTCTTTTTACGTTGTGGCTACGCAATCTAAAGCAAAATGTAAAGGGATATGTGCTCACGCAGTGCAAGTTAAACATTTTTGCAACCATAGTTCAAACCAGGCTTGGCTTATATAATAATTATGCACCAGTAATTACAGTCGGATATTTTTAGAATTCATGAATATTAATTTTCTGGTTATGAAAAAAAATGTAACATTTTTGATGCAGTTTCTTTCCTGAATTTGAAGCTGTTTTTGCAACCATTTCGAATCATCTGAAATGAAAAATTCTCTTCTGATTCAATCACCGGCTTCAAAATTCGAAAAACCATGAAAATTTGTTTACGCCCATTTTTAAGTTGTCGGACCTGTAAAGTCGTACCAAGTTTTTTCATTTCAGCAGTCAGTTCTCTTTGGTTTCGAACGTCGTCCTTTGGATGAAGGCATGCACCGCCAACTCTGAACCGTTTTTTTAAAAATTTTGTATGAATCGGTTTTTTAATTAATTTTTGTATTATCGGTGTTCTGACCGATGTTCTTTAACGCAGAAAAATCCATTCATCTCGTTTTACGAAATTATTCATGTAAAAATATCTTTCAGACAATTGCAAGAATGATTCAACTTACGTTATGGGGTCTTCATTTGTCAAAAAAAAATTATTAATTAATTATTCTCAAATATAGAAAACCCGCTCTTCGAATGTTCGATTATCGAAAAAAAAAATTTGTTGCAAATGAATGAAAGTCGACAATCTCAATCGGCTCACGTGACCAAATAAATCATTAACACACTCGAGGCTCGAAAAAAAAATTTCAGGGCTATGCTTTCACCGCTATAGTATGATAACTACAACTTTATAAAGTTTCTGATGGTTCAATCTTTTAAAACGAAGAGGTCCCAGAAATTTTCAAAATAAATAATAAGCTATCAAAGCTATATATTTAGATTTATTTTCCGAAAATGTGTTTGATACCTGAATCTCTCGCAGAGGATTCTTCTGTTTGTCGTTACTAATTATTACTTTATTGATGGTATTAACTTTATTGATTGGTATGTAACTTTATTGATGGGATATAATAATAATAAGATATACAATACAAATCGGGGAAGCCGTTTTGAGGAGGTAAACTTTTTCTCATTGTTTTGATATAATAATACTTAAATACATATGTAATGTTTTATGCGAAAATTGAAAGCAAGAGTCGACAAGAATCCTTGATTATACGAATAAACTTTATTGTTGTTCGTCGTAACAACCAATGCAAGAGCGCCCATTCATTTTACTTCCTTTTGAGGGTTGAATCGAAAATCAAAAACAGTTTTCCTCGTCGTGATCTGCTTTACTCTTCCTACCATTACGTTATTTTGTTCTAGACAATGTTTCGAACTTTTATTTTGGATTAAAAACGGTTTATGACAAATAAATCATCAAATTTTTTTGTTTCAATAACTGAATCTGTGGGTAAAAAACCAAAAAAAATAGCCACTTTAACTTTTTTCATGGGATTTCCTGAACCGCTGTTTGACAAGATCATAAAACTTTTTCTTTTTATCGACTTTTTTCAAAAAAACTTATGAAAAATTTTCCGCCAAATTCAACGCCATTTTTATTCGTGATTTTGAACTCTCCATAAACAAATGCAGAATCAGCATATTAAATGTTTTGGCATCTATTAACATCGCCGTGTATTCAACTAATCGGTAGGTCGCGCGATTATCATATTTGAAACTATTGATGAAATTTTTAAACACTTGACTGTGCACTGATAAGTGCATTCGGCACTGAATCTTTAAACAAATTGATGTTGTGAAAAATTCTCAATTGAATGTGAGTGTAAAGGCGCCATATTTTGTTTTAAATAGTCAGGACATTTTTTAATATCAAAACGCAATTAAGCGTCATTTTTATCACAAAAAAGCTGTTTTTGCTCTACTTTTGCCAATTTTTAACCTTTTTTCATGGAAAAAACCTTTGGATTTAAGCAAATTTTCGACTGTGCAGAGTAATAGTAACTAATAAGCGAGTACACCCTCGAGTAATAAATTGTTCGACCATAATTTAAATTTTGTTTCGAATCAGAATTTATCAGGCAAGCGCGCGCGCTCATTGGTCACTTATACGATCATAGTAAGCAATAGTAAGTAGGCGCATAAATGTGTTATCGAAACAAGCGTCCAATTTCAATTTTCCAAATATTTTGATGGCGAGATATGATCAAGCGGATTCTGTCAAGCTTGCTTCAATTTCGCAAGAAAAAAACATTACATACTTGTAAATTTATATAACTTAAACTTCCGCACCGCTGAAAACGGCGTCCACGATGACTACTGTTTTAAATAAACTTGGTCAATATTATAAAGAATAAGAAATTTTCCCAATAACTGAATTCATCAAATTTTGGCTAAGTGAGTCAGTTATTCGGATCGCCCCATTTAGATAATTTTAGAAGACAATCGGCCAAAAAGTGGTACACGTGTATAGACGTTCTTGAATACCTTGTTCAATTTTGTCGCTAACTCTATCTTTTCAGTTCAAAAAATTAAGCCGATTAATCGATAAACACAAACGATTTTTAAAATTATTCTTTTTTTCAACTTTGTGTTGCGGCGAAAAAGCTATCTTTATAAAATTATATTCTTTGTTAATTAATTTCACATTACTTATCACCAGATACAGTAAAATAGTTTGAAGAATAATAACAAAAAATATGCAGTCGAAAAATATGTTCTAGAAACTCAATGTTTTCAACTGCTTTCGTAGAATATATTTTCGACTGCATATTTTTGACTTTTCTTCTATTTTAAGACCCTAAGAGCTTCCAAGTTCAGCCAAAGGTTGTGTCCCTCAGTTATTCCTCCATCAAGAACTATAAGTCCGATGTTCTTCAACCAATGATATAAACGACTGACTTTGAAACTAACGTTGTAAGTTCCTTTATTGATCATTCTTCGGACATCGTGTTAGCGTTCTTTGGGGGTGTTTTACGTACTTATTCGACAAATCTCATTGAAACTTTAAATCATTGAATATATTGAATTCTTACAAATCTCACTTGATTTTTGCTCTTTTGCTTGAGGATGCCTCATCTTTATAATGGAGAAAGTCAGAACGAACCGTCTTTTTGAAAAATTGAAAATTTGCGAACTAATGTAATGCAGACATAATGCAAATTTGACATTTTAAATCTTTGTTGTAATTTTCAATCAATTTTGTATCATTCAATTTTAAATTCGAAATCTTAAATAATCAAGAAATATCCTAAATTGGAAATGGATCATAAGTAGAATTGTATATTTGCAACGAGGTAGAAAGTAATTCGCATAAATGTAATTTGCGAACAATCGTTAATGTTCGATTTTTCAAATATAAAATACAATTTTAACTTAAAAATCGTCTTGGCCATGCTTTTCCAGTGGTGAATTTCATCGTAAAACCATAATCCCTTTATCACCTTTTGGTTAGAAAGCGAGCCACAACGTTAAAATCACACCCAAAAGGAGAGTGCTACCATTTCTAACAGAAAGTGATAAAGAGATTAACATGTTATATGGATTACCGGACCTCAGAGTACTAATCCTAATCATTTTGAAAAATGCGAAATCTGAGCATGTTGATTGGAATTGATCCTTTTCATCTACCGTGACCAATTGAAATCGGACCTAATTCCGCAAATCAAGGTTTGATTGGTGCTAATATCTATGCGTTGTTTGTATCATTCAAATATTTAGGATTGTATTGAGGTCGGTAATTCCATATCGAGAAGCTCTGCCTAAGTGTAATTTTTTATTGTTAATCCGTCTATGATTTTATGTTGTCATTGACATAAAAATTACAGCTTAGGCAAGGTTCTTCGATAGTCGAAATTCTATAAAGTTGAGGCTAAAAAACTCCATCTTTTAGAACAAATAGTGGCTTTTGCCATATAATATATAGATAAAACTATTTAAGAAATTAAATGTTTGTCAATCCTACCATATTAAAATTCAGCCTGGAACCAGAGCAGAAAAGAATTATAACAAAAAAGTTGTTTAAT
>SCLH01001098.1:439621-450113 GCA_004367855.1 Oikopleura vanhoeffeni | reverse complement strand
AAGAAAAAATTTTATCAGTATTTTTTATGGATAGAATTTCCTTAATTTTAAAATGTGGCCAAAATCGTCTTTTTAAAATTAACATAAAAATCTTATAATTAACATAAAAATTTGCCTAACAAAAAAAAACAGTATTTGTATCAACGGATTTTTTTCAAATTTTAATATTTCACAAAAATTTTATGATAAAATGAGTTCAAAATTGAAAAATTTTGGGCAAGATTTTCTTTTAACAAAAATTTGTCTGGATAACATTGATTCATTTTAGTTGCAAAATATCGCAAATTTTTTCGAATTCCTAAATTTAAAAATCTTAATTAATTTTAAATAAATCTGAATTATCACAAATCTGTACGTTCAAATCTTTATTATTAATAATGGTTGAAAATGAAGAATTACCACAACGAATATTCGTTGTGGTAACGGTGACGATTTATTTTAATCATTTTCAACCATTATTAATAATAAAGATTTGAACGTACAGATTTGTGATAATTCAGATTTATTTTAAAATTAATTAAGATTTTTAAATTCAGGAATTCGAAAAAATTTGCGATATTTTGCAACTAAAATGAATCAATGTTATCCAGACAAATTTTTGTTAAAAAAAAATCTTGCCCAAAATTTTTCAATTAAAAAATTCTTTGTTAAAATCTTACCTTTGAGATTATGTTGTCTTATTTTTGTCAATAAAAGGTCATTATCAGCTTTGGATTGCGCTACAAAGGTCGTCNATTTTATAAAATGTGGTCACAATCGTCTTGTTGGACACTTGAACCTTAGAATTACGTAAAAATTGTTTTTTTTATAAAAATTTGTTAAAAAAAACGGTATTTTTATCAACGGATTTTTTTTTCAATTTTATTATAAAATGAGTTCAAAAATGTTTTTTTTTGGAATTTAAATTTAGGAACTTTATAGACGAATATTGGTTGTGGTAACGGTTTCGATTTATTTTAATCGTTTCCAACCATTATTAATTTATTAATTAATTAAAATTTGAACGTACAGATTTTTGACAGTAAGACTTTAAAATTTAAGAATTATAATAAAATTTACGATATTTAGCAACTTAAAATAATAAATGTTATCCCGACTGGTTTTTGTTAAAAAAATTGCCCAAAATTTTTCAATTAAGAAATGTTTTGTTAAAATCTTACCTTTGAGATTATGTTGTCTTATTTTTGTTAATAAAAGGTCATTATCAGCTTTGGATTGCGCTACAAAGGTCGTCAAATCACCAATTCCAACAACTCCAAGAAAAACCTTGACAGCATCACCACTGGCGATCACAGAAAACATGGCTGGAAGAATAATTTCATGCTCGAATTCATTCTTACAATCAGTCACCATTTTTTTCGCTAAAAATATCTTTTAACAACTACAACGGAGGCCCCCATATTGCTGAATTTGCCAATATCACCGAAAAAAGCTACGCAATTTCACAATTTTTAGCTAAATTCCTGCCAGAACTCATATCGACGAAATTGCGTGTGATGTTTTTATTACAAATTACTTTGAGGTAGTCATGAAGGACGTCATACTCCAAAGATTTAATTTCCTAATTCTACATTTTTGAATTTTTATTTGATTGCGGTAACGGTGGAGTATGGTATTCTATACATTTCGATTTTTTATTTTATTTGAACCTGTTGTAAAACTTCTGAAATTATGACGTCATTTCGAACGCCCACACGCTTTTCATTTTTGAACGATCACTTCATAAATTTTCAAGTTAAAAACTTTTTACTTACCTTGCAAAATACTGGCAAAATCCATCCCTCTATTTCGTTCATAAATTTGCTTCAATTTATTTATTCTTTTTTTGTCCGTATTTTTGGCCTCGTCAATTTTACGCACAATAATTTCTTTCTCTCTCATGCTAGTCGATTCTTCACTCTCTTTTTTCTCATATTTTTCTCGTAAAGCATTTTTCGTTGTAGCGATTTCGTGTTCTTTTTTAGGATGAATATTCAAGAAAATAAGGGAATGTCACGTTTGTCTATAAGGACATGTTTGGTTGACCGTTAAATACATATAAAAACCGTCGAGTTAGCCTTATAGGTAGGGAACGAACCGGACAAACTTAATGCGTGTTTTGAAGATCGGCACTGCCGATTCGGAAGCTTTCAGTTCCAGGAAGAATAGATCAAAACCGAAGTAAAAAAACAATGTTTTAAAAGCACACTACATTATTATGGTTTTCGAAAATACCAAAAAAAGGCGAATATTATATAGCCAACGAAGTTTTAAAATTTTGAGAAAATATACAGTGGGTGAGACCAATGGGCAACAGCGACCAATGGGCAACAGTGAGGCCAATGGGCAACACTTTTGAGCAAATTTGATATTTTGAGACCTATGAGACCAATGGGCAACAGCGACCAATGGGCAACAGTGAGGCCAATGGGCAACACTTTTGAGCAAATTTGATATTTTGAGACCTATGAGACCAATGGGCAACACCTGAAATTTAAAAAAAATTCGAAAAAAATATATTTTTGTAGCACTTTTTATTTAAAGTTACTGGTCAACAGCGATTGTTTTTTTGTTATTTTTTTAACAGTATTCGATGAGGTTGACGGTGATGCCAATAATGAGTCTGGCTGAGTTGGAGGAGGGGTTTTAGGTGTACAAGTTTGAAAAGTCACAGCCACCACCTCCTTACGCAAAAAATCATAAAAACTATTTTGCCTTAACAACCCCCTTAATAATTCATCTTTATTCAAGCATATTTTTCGTATCGAGCTTCTATTTATTGTTCGCCCGGTTTTTTCTTGAAATATTTTTGCTAATTTTCCGTAGCCTAGTTTTTCATCTCTTATGCTCACATTGAGTATCCATAACTTGCTCTCTATGGCAATTTTTTTTGATTTACTCATAATTTACTGATAAATTTATAATAAAATATTATATATTTGTGATATTTCGCAATATAATTGTTCAATTTTATAATCTANTATCATCTTATTTTAAATATTTAAAAACTTTCCAAAATATTAAAAAAAACGTTCCGAAAATTATTTCAACAAATTCTGATCAGTCGAAAATTAAAAAAAGGAGAATATTTTAAAAAACTTTTCGCAATATTAAAAAACATAAACCAATTCTGGTCAAAAATATTTAAAAAGTTTTGAAAATATTTTTAAAAAGTTTCCGTTAATAATTTCAAGGAATTAGGATTGTTCGAAAATAATTATAACGAATTCTGATTGGTCGAAAATATTTCAAAATTTTGGAAAATAATTTTAAGGACTTTTGATGGGTTAAAAATAGTCACAAATTTTCGAGAATGTTAATTAACAGTTTTTGAACATATTTGACAAACATTGAATTCGTAAAAACGTTAAATCGGACGCCCTTCAGAGCAGGACGAACCATATTCAAAATCTCGCCATTTAGAGATTTTAAATTTTAACAAGTTTACTTATTCAAAAATAAGGCGTTATTTTCGGTTACAATTTTTCGATTTTGGCCTATTTTTTTAAATATTTTTTTCATAAACCCTTTCTTGGATCGCAAGTTATATTCGTTTTAATTTTTTGTTTTTCGATTCTTTTTTCGATTGCTTTAGTGCGCACATGTAGCTTCCCCAAAACTTCTTCTTTTTGTTCGTCAAACTGATTTGTCCAATCTTGGTAGTCTTTTTCTGCGTGTTTCTTTTTTACCTAGAATATTATGTTTAAATGGGTTTAAAAAACTCTCTTCAAAAATTGCTCTCATTATAAGAATCATTCATTAATTTTACCAAAACCGCCAATTGAAGATCTATTTATACTGCGGTGATTTTTGTCTTTAGATTTTTTGACACTTTTCAAAATCCGGTTTTGTCCGCTACATCTTTTTGTTCATTGAATTTATAGTAAAAGCCGGTTTTGTCTGCTTAGGTCGTTTTTTAAGGTACGACCACCATGATTTCGACTGACAGAACTAGACAAGATAGCGGCAAATAGTTTTCTGCACGTGAAACCTTGGAAAAAAATATGCGGTTGAAATTTTTTTGGGATTCCTAGGTTGATCACGTGACCGGAAGTCAGTCATCGAAATTGCTCAAAATGACCGAAAAAACGTTTTTTTGCGAATTACTGGGGAATCGGTAATCATCGAAGAAAAAGAAAAAAAATCCTACGTTCCAAATTCGGTTAACCGATCTTAAAAGATTCAGATGCAAAAACCGTTTGTCGCTATCTAGTCTGGTTCTCTCAGAACAGATACCCCTTAAGTGGTCGTACCTAAAAAAAGCGACTTTAGGTAGTTTTTTTTGAGGAGGCCATCCTTCTAATGACTATTACGGGAAAACCATAGCTGATATCGAGAAATATTTTTTTTGCATTCAACTGCCAACTAAAAAAGCTTAATATAGAAATTTTATCAAGTTGATTTGACATCCGGTTCACCGGATATAAACCGGAAAGTTAAATTTTATGTTTGTTCATTCTTATATCACGATTGTCTACATATTTACTGCTTGAACTATATTTTTGATGAATTCCTGGAAGAAAAAAACGAGTTTCGATTTTTTTTTCTCAAATTTTATACTGAAAATACCTATATAATAGATATCCGTTTACCGGTGAACCGGTAGTCCGATGAAAAAGAAAAAAATTCTCAACTGAGCTTTTTTAGTTGGCAGTTGAATGCAAAAAAAAGTTTCCTGAAAGCGCTTATGGTTTTTCCGTAATCGTCATGAGAAGGGGTGGCCCAGCTAAAAAAAATTACCTTAGACAAAAATCAAAGTAGTAAATTAATTTATTCATAAACAATTATTAATTCACGATATTTTCCCAGCTGTCAAGTAAATATGACCAGTTGAAGCTCATTTTACATCATTAACAATCTTAATGAGCTTCAACGCATTTTTCGTGGTTAGCTGAGAAACCACTCATTTTTGAAAAATAATTTACTGCGCATTTGTATATACAAATGTTTACAAACACCATAATTTTTTGTTCAGAGTGAAACTATATAAAAACAATTTTCCTATAGTGAATTGTTTAATTTCATTCAGTAATAAGTTGACAAGTTAGTAGCCACTTACGAAGAACGCTTGTTAAAACAGTTTCCCACGTTTTCATCAGATAAAAATTATTACAAGATACGCTCTTTATTGGTCAATAATATATGAGCTCCCCTATTGGCCTTATGAACCAATCACATGGTTAATAGGCTGCCCACGCATTTGAGGTATAGGATATACGGTATAGCTCGAGTTGATGTCGTCTATATTAAATCATTTTTGTAGAAACTTTGATAATAACTAATTGAAATTTTACGAAGAACGTAAATATGAACCAATCACATGGTTAATATGCTGAATAGGCTGCCCACGCATTTGAGGTATAGCCTTTACCGTATAGCTCGAGTTGATGTCGTCTATATTAAATCATTTTTGTAGAAACTTTGATAATAATTAATTGAAATTTTACATTAAAATTTTTATCAAGTCTTTTGAGGAGATTACTTTCGTAATATGACCCGCAGATATTTTACCAACTGAATCTTAAATTAGCGGTTTTGGTTTCAAATTTTATAAAATATATTTTTGGGGTTTAAATTTTATAATGAAACATTTGGTAAAAGAATGCGCATATGAAGTCATATGACACTGCACTTGTAAGACCATTTTCTGTCGATTCGGATTATATAAATTTAATATTTCAAATTATGTAATATGACCCCAAAATTGCTAAACTTTGTTGTTTATTGTCATAGCTATTCAGGGGATCGGATCAGATGAGACGAATTTCTCAACAGGTATTTCAAGCAGACCAGTTTTCAAATATGAAACGGTCGTATATTATCAATTAAATTCAAAGGGTCTGAAATAATTGAGTATTAAAATCTTACCATTGAGATATCCAGATGGGTTTTGGAGAGCTGGATAGAGATATTAGCCAATTCTTTTTCTAGCTTCTGTACTTGTTTGTAGCGTTCGACACGAGCACTGTTTCGCTCAAACACAGCATTGTTACTTTTTAATTCGTCCTAAAATAGAAATTTTAATTTATTGCCTAAACATAGGAATACAATTACTAGAAGCTACTGTATAAATGTTAAAAATGAATCTTGTATACACGAATTTTAACGGCGATGACAAAAGTTAAAAATTTTGGTGAACCAAAAATTTTTATTTCAAATTGCAAAAAAAACCATAGAAATTTTAATGAAAACAATTTTGAAATAGCGAAAAAAACGATGAAATTTTGTTGAAAATAAATATTATTTAGAATTGCAAAACCCGTTCAAAATTGCGAAAAAACGCGACAGTGTATGACTTGAAATTTTTGGTCTAACCCTGTCCGGCTGAAGCCTTACCACTGCACAATTTTGGTGGAGAAAAATTTAATTTAGGATGGCGAAACAAACTTTAAAATTTTTGTAAAAAACATTTTGAATTCAAATTGGGAAAACGTAAAAATTTTCATTTAGAATTACAAAAAATAAAATTGTTGATTCAAGATTGCGAAAAAAAACCTTAAAATTTAGGTTAAAAAAAAATTCATTTTTTGTGCAATTTTTATATGAAAATAGGTTAACCAATTTAAAGCCAAATCTAAAGCCAAAATTAACACCGCCAATTCTTACCTTAGCTTTTGCAATTCCTTGTGTCATATCTTTTGCAGTTTCTTGAAATTTGATGAGTTTTAAATGTTTGGAATGTAAATTTTCTTTTCCGTGATCTAGGAAAATTGCATCTTCAAATGACGTAAGTCGAGCTACTTTGTTCAAATCGTTTAATTCGTTCACTTTTTCTTGAGGTAAAAATTGCATTAAATTTGTAACTAAAATAAGGGACAGTTACAATCCGTTATCCTGTCGGACAGAGGTTTTCTAAAGGGGTGCCTAATAATATTCTACTTTTAGGGAGCGGGGGGGGGTAGGCCGTACAACGGCCAAAACGTTACAACGGCCAACGTTGTACAACGGGCTTATATTTACAACGGCTCACAATATTGTACATCGGCCACTGTTTTACAACGGCCCTTATTGTACATCGGCCCTGATGTACAACGGCCGTTGTCCGAAAAAGGCCGTTCTACGATACCCCCACAATTAAGGTAACTTTTTTGTAAAGTAACCACGGACATTCGGCATCATAGCGCGAAAACCATATTATTTATCAGCAAACGGTTTTTCCAACGTGTAGCCAACAAAAATTTTGATATTGGAAACTTTTTTTCCAAATTAACTAGTTTTTTTTAAAAGGACACAAACAAATATTTAGACGAAGTCGAAGCTCAGACATGGTATCATCAAACGATTTTTTGCATCGTGTACCTGAGGTAACTATTTTTTCAGGTGCCCCCCCCTCAAAAAGTGCTCTTTACTCCACCAGGTGGTGTCGGGTGTCAAAAAAAATAATGCAAAAAATTTTCTCGTGAAAATTTACCCATATAAGTATTAGTGCAGGTCTCTATGATAATCCAGTGCCGAAAATCAAAAAGTGCTCTTTACTCCACCAGGTGGTGTCGGATGTCCAAAATAATAATGCCAAAAATTTTTTCGTTAAAATTTACCCCCTAAAGTATATTTGTAGGTTTAGATAATGTGTAGTTCTCTTCAAACCGCAAATTACCGGTGTTTTTTGCTGATTACCGGTGGAGTCTGAAAACCGACAAAAAATTTTGAGGTTAAATTTTTTTTGGCTACACCATGCAAAAAACCGTTTCTTGATACCTGCGACGGTTTTTGCTCCAGAGGGATTTTTTTTTCGTTTATTCCAGTCGACCGGATCACCGGTAAAATCGGTTTTCAGAGAATCTAACATAAAATTGAATAAACGTTTGAGCGTAGCGTCGGTTGAAGTGTTTTTCTGAGATAGCTTTTTTCAAAACTGAGTAGCTTTCCATAGAAAATATAGAATATTTCAAAACATTTTTGATGGTGCGTGAAATTCAATCAAATAGTTTTATTTCTTGTCAAAAAATACAGACGCGGCGATAGCTTGGCTTTCAAAATAAAATCCACCTAGTAACCATTTTTTATTAGCCGTAATTACCTAAATACTAATTTGCATTTCGCAGGTAAAGAACACATACTGTATATTTTAATCGGATTAATTTGTTTTCCGCGATAAACAGTTAGATAGCTTTTTTTAAGTACACAAATAAATATTTTTACGAAGTCGAAGCTCAGACATGGTATCGGTAAACGGGTTTTTGCATCGTGTTCCTGACCAACATTCAAACGACAGATTTTTTTTTCGTTTTTCTCAGTCAACCGGTTCAAAATTACTCAGATAAGTATATTTTCATATGTCGTGCTCAACCGATAAAATCGGTTTTAAAAATTTACCGGTTGAGCACGACATATGAAAATATACTTATCTGGTAATTTTTGAACCGGTTGACTGGAAAAAAAATCTGTCGTTTGAATGATGGTCAGAAACACGATGCAAAAATCGTTCACCGATACCATGTCTGAGCTTCTAATATTATATTTTCTTCAATATTTCTTTGTGTCCTTAAAAAAAAGCTACCTTACCGGTAATCGACTTTTGATATTACCAGCTTTTCCGAGGCAAAACAAAGAAATTGACAAATAAAAAAAATTAAATTTTTTTTTCAAGTAAGTCACTAGGAAACGTTTTTCTTTGAACGTTTCTGTTATTCTATTGGCGCATAGACCGATTCCAATATCAGAAATTAAGTTGGCTACACGTTGCAAAAACCTTTCTGTCCTTAAATTTTCTTGGTCTTCACCTCAAACTATTGTGAAAAAAATGAGTTTTGTGTCCCTTTTCCGCAATATTGTCCTAATAGCAGCCATGAAAAATAACTTGGGTTTTGGCCATATGATGTCCATATTGTAGACGAAAACCACTGTATTTATTTTGACAAACATGCTTTATTGAAGTACCTTGAATATTATAAGATTGGAGAATTTGAGTAAGATTTTCTCGGCTACATTTTCTCCATTCATCCTTATTGGTAATCAACTCCTTCATTTCCCTATAAAATTTCGTTTTAAAAATATAAATATCGAAGAAGGTCCCGTCTTAGTCACCTGAAATACCTATAAATTATTTTATCAAAATGTTATCCAAGCGGCAGGAATTACAGCAAAAACTACACGTTTTAAAATAGTCTATACAGGGAAAACGGGCATTTTTGATCAAATGCACGTTTGGTCCTTATAGTCCTGTTTCAAATATGGAAACTGCGTATGTTTAGCCTAATTTCTTGCCGTTTTGTCTCTATAGCAATTTGATAGAAGATTTTTTAACTTACCAAATTCCTTTCCCACCAGCTTTTCCCCAAGTTCGTTTAATTCTGAGAATGTTTCCATCATGTTTTTTAATGGAAACGGTTATTTTCGCATCGTTATTTGATCTTTCATTATTTATAAATTCACGAAGACTTTGACAACGGCCCAAATTCTTAACATCCCCATCGAAAATAAGATAAAGTGCACAAACTATAAAACTGGTCAAAATTTTTTTTTAAATTATTTAAATTTTCGTTTAAATTCACCTTTACACACGGGAAATATTTTGAAATTGTGACGAGAATCTAGTCACTAGATGCGCAAGTGCCTAGAAAACCCAGTGACCTTTTTGCCTACGCATTTTTGTTGTTTTGATAGTAAAATATATTTTTCAATTTAAATCTTTTTTATAAAATTTTTACTTTTAATTTTATGGTTTTTAAATAAACATACTTTTATTCCCGAATGAAAATAAATCGAAACGTTGATATACAAAAATGAGTTTTTATACTTTTATTGTTTTCAAATTTCATAAATTATGTTTATTTAAAAAATTGTGAAAAAAAATAAATGAAAAAATATATTTTCATTAAAAACAGGAATTTTAACCGGTTTCCTATTGTACTTTTACCGGTTCCATTTGCCCCAATAATAAAATTTAAATGTGGATGGAAATTATAGACGACATTATCTGTGCACATAAAATTCTCCAAAGTCAATCTACAAATTGCGCCAGGTTTGTGATTGTCGAACTCTTCCGTCGAGTTGTCTTTACGAGAAGGTCGACCATTTGCCGGCCTTTTTTGAACCATTCTAAAAATTGGAATATTTTAACTTCGACAGCAAAATTAAAATTATTGGAATTTAATAAAATACAAAAAATTCTGTGATAACAATTTCGCAAATGAAATTTTTTATTAAAAAAAACTATTTTTTGCTGTTTACATTAATGAAAAATACGGTATGTACTAAAAATAAAACTATCACCGTGTAATAGTCACACTTAGACAGAATCAGGAAATGAAATGAAATTTAAAATAATTTTTCAAAAAAAATACTGAAGTTTAAAACCGAAAATTCTCCAGGGTCAATCTACAATTTATGCAGTGTTTTTTGAACCATGATAGAAATTTGAAGATTTTTACTAAGACAAAAAATAAAATTTATTACAAAAATGAAAAAAATATTGTTTTTGAAAAGTATATTTTTAATAAAAATTCTTTTAAGATAAATTCTTTTATTAATAAAATTTTTTAGCTAATGTTTTTCAAAGTATGAATATTGC
>SCLH01001098.1:403497-432867 GCA_004367855.1 Oikopleura vanhoeffeni | reverse complement strand
AAAATCAAATTTAAAACAAAAAAATATTGATTTTTTTATGGACAAATTCTGAAAATTTACCTAAAAAGCATTTTGAAGTTTTTGCGAGTTGCAATTGATTTCATTTCTTCTGCTTTTGCCTTTTGATCTTCCTCAGCTGAAGCAAGTTCGGAAAGTGCTGGTGTACATCCATCTGCGATAACTCCAATAAACTGTCCAGGTTCAACTTCGCCCAATGTGGTCTGAAAATTTTTGGTAAATAAGAGTAGGCGACTTTGAGAAAAAGTGCCTTCAAATCCTGCTCTCATGCTTCCGATATGCGAAAATTTTTGACCTGGTATTCAAACCAGCAAAAAAACAAGTGAAAACAAACTTATACCGGTGAAAATACCGGTTTTCTAAATTTAAATTTAAGGCATTTTTCGGGGGTACCGTATAACGGCCGATTATGTACAACTGCCGTTTGACAACGGCCCTATTGTACAACGGCCCCCGTACAATAGGAGTTTGATTTCAAAATTACCGGGCCGTTTTATCAAATAGGTAGGCAGTAATTTCAAAATTCAGGCCGTTGTAACAACAGGCCGTTGTACATTAGGCCTTTGTACATTCGGGCCGTTGTACATCAGGGCCGTTGTACAAAATCGGCCGTTCTACGGTACCCCCCATTCTATAAATTCAGAGATCTAATTTCTGGGCTATTGAGGTCGAAAATAAAAAGTCAGAGCCGATAACTTTGCCATGTAGAGTGAATATTTTTTGAACCTTTATGCAATTTTCATCAAAATTATTCGGCATTGCGCAGAAAACTGTCTCTGCCAAAGTTATTAGCTCTGATTTTTATTTTCTACCTGAATAGCCCAAAAATTCGATGTCCAGAAATTAAGATGGTGAGAACCAAAATCAAGCTCTGAAAAGCAGCTCCAGTTAAAAACATTTCATAGAGCCTGTATGTCGAGGTTTTTCTAACGATTTTTTTTGTTACCTTTAGGTAAGCCCTGAGCCTAAGCTACCTAAGCCCTTATATAAAATACAAAAAACCGACGAGTACCCCCTCAAAAACGCTTGTAATGCCTGAAAATAAAATCTTACCTTAATTTCTTCTAGGTCGATCGAACAGTCAAAATTTGCAATTGCTCCTTTAGTGAACCAAGCTTGTTGCGGCTCCTTTTTGCATTTTGGTGCATTTATAACAATGATAACAGACCAAGCAATCATTCCGATCCAACAGAGCCAAAACAATCCAAGCAAAACACGACGAGTATTATTCCAGCATGGAGTGTTAGAGAGAACTTAAAAAAATAATTAAAATCGCTTATGAAGCTTTTTTAAGGTAACAAGTCAATGACCGATTTTGTTTGATTTTTACCGGATGTCCGGTAATACCGAAAATTCACCGGTAAACATTTGAAAAGCCGGTTCTTCGAAGACAATTTTTGGGCAATAGGTACAATTTCTCTCCACAAATTTAATGGAAATTTTGTCTTGTAATTTGACACCTCACTGAAAATTTCGAAAAAAGAAAATCTTTAATTTGACACCCCTATAAATTTTTTGAAAAAAGGAAATGCTGTTATTTGAAATCCTTATATACTTTTGAAAAAAGGAAACGGTGTAATTTCACATCCCTATAAAAGTTTTGAACGAATAGGAAAGCTGTAATTTGACACCCCTATAAAATTAAAGATAAAGGATAAGCTGTAATTGGACACCGCTATAATTTTTTTGAAAAGACGGAAAAGCTATAATTTAACCTGTTTAAAGGAGTCATATGACCAAAATTTGTGGAAAACGTGGAGTAGCGTAAAAAAAGCTTTATGAAAGGATGTAGCTTTTGGATTTTGAGATTGTACAGTGTTTTTCAAAAAAATTTATGAAACCCTTTGGTACATAGTAAGCGCTCAAAAGTGTTGCCTATTGCCCTCACTTAGTGTATAATTAGGGGATGTTGCTCGATTATTATAATTTTTACCTTCTAATTCTTCCTTATTATAACAATCATTTTCGGCTTTTTCTTCAACGTTTAGTTTGCTAGTTTCGTCGATTTTATCTTGAGCTTCCAAATCTCCCATTTTCTCTAATTTTAAAAATCTGAAATGAAAAAAAAATGATAATTAAACAGAGACTAACTGAGAAGTAGCTCGTGAGACAACTTGACAAAAAACAACAATTGACCAATTAGAAGCGGGTATTTAAAAGAGGCGTTTTTGATGGCCTATAGGCGTGCTCAGTCACCCCCAGCTTGACGGGGGCGTGGGAATGATGTAAAAAAACGAACGAGAATATTTTATGTTTTTATCTTTTGTTCAAAAATTCCAGAAAGTTCTTGACGGAAAATCTACGCCATTCATTTTCTGGAATTTTATAACAAAAACACTTCGAGCACATTCAAGTGTAATTTAACTCGTACATGTATCCCTACTGGGCCTTTAACATCACACGTCATAACTTTGAGAAAGTGACCAATCACATAACTCGATTGTCGACTTTGGTCACTTTCTCAAAGTTATGACGCGTGATGTAAAAGACCCAATAGGGATCATTTCTGATATAGGGAACGTTACAAAGCGAATTTTTACCCGCGAGAAATTGAAGCCCTAAGGTAGACATGACCAAAATGTCAGGCATAAATTATGACGCGGTTAAAAATTCTTCATTATCTAAATAATTTTTAATATTAAAAAATGGCCTCTGAAACTTAAGTTTTTAGAAACAATTTTTAAAAAATAAGGACATAATCCATTATTATCCCCGGGCTAACACTTAAAAACTTTATTCCCTATTCTTTTAACAGGCAAATAAGTTTTTAGTGTTACCCGGGGATAATAATGGATATCATATTCAGGATATGGCCTTGCAGCATGTCAAATTTTTGCGCCCGTTCTCGATTTTTGCACAATTTACCATCCGCCAATCCAAACATTTAAATTGGGCAAACACGTAGGACCGACGCGTCGTAGGTGCTTCCCAAATGTAAACGTTTTGATTAGCGGATAGTAAATTGTGCAAAAATCAAGAACGGAAGCAAAATTGTAACACCCTGTATATCGATTACGGCGGTCATTGACATTTCTGCCACAATTAATTCTCACCGAAAACTGAAGGCTGAGAAGAGGCAATATTTTGAATTTGGGGCGGCTACAATGACATTTTTGCCACATTGATATTTCAGAGCGGCTTCATTGACATTTCTGCCACATTGATATTTTAAGGCGGCTACATTGACATTTCCGCCACATTGAAATTTCAGGGCGGTCACATCGATATTTCGATAGTGACATTTCATTTTATATAGGCGTTTGTTGGCCTTAAAATTATAAAAAATGGCAAATTTTGCTAAATTACTCCTTAAGTCAGATTTTAAACTTTTTTTGAACAATTTGAATAATTAATAAAATTGATTTCTTCAGCACAAATTATAGACTGTAAAAAATTTTACAATTTGATCATTAAAAATTTAAATTATTTTTTTCTCTCTTATGGAAACGTCTCACCACGGACCATAATCAGGGTCATTATGACTCCGTCAAACCCGGTACGGGTTACCCTGAGGTAAAATCAAGTTGATTTAATAAACTTCCAGTTCAAGAAAAAATACTTAAAATTAAATTAGATGACTTTTGCAAAAATTGTCTTTCAATCTTGAAAGCAAATTTAGCCAGCTAATATATTATTAGATTATCAGGCCAAAAAACTAAAAAGTGACGAAAAAAATTTCTGATTTTTTTCAAAACCGTTTTTTCAAATTCTTAATTCAAAGCGTTCTAGAATGACACTAGATAGCTTCAAACAATAAAAAAAATGCAGTATTTTGAACGACTGAAAATTACCTAAATTAACCCTCAGGGACTCAACAGTGACTCCCTCAGCGAACTCAATTTCGGTGCACATATCGATAAGTGCACCGTTCATACGGTATGCAGCATACTTAGTTTGGTTTTCTGTTGAAGCATACCGCGGTATACCGTATGCGTCAACAGAAAACCAAATTAAGTCACAACGATCGGTTTAACCAGTTCTTGTTAAAACTTTTTGCTAATGTTTTATTCTGACAAAATACTACAAATTGTACTTATGCAATTACTGCTCTTTTTTACTGATTGCAACTACTAAAAGTACGTAAATCTTTTTAATAAAGTTCTAGAATTATCAGTAAAGTTTAAAGAAATTTTATTTTAATTTTTTGAAGAAATGATACATAATAATAAATCATTGAAGTTGAATATTGTCAAGAAACGCTACAGACATGCGACGAAGACTTCGTTAGGCGCTAATTCAGCGTATTCTGGAGTGATTTCAATTAACTTTGCTATTTGTTCGATAATAATTGACGACTGGAATTGTAACCTATAAATTTGAAATTAATTTTCAAAAATGATTGCAAAATGCCGGTAGCTATACGTACAGCCCTACTTCAATTGTTTTTCCTGATTGTTCGAAACTTTTGTTTTCTGAGAAAAAGTTTGATCATTGAATTCAGAACAAATTTAATTTTGATGCAAAAACTTCCTCACTTTGTATAGACAATCGAAGCATTCTTATTCAAACAAGATACAATACTAATCGGGAAGTTGTTTTGAGCGGCGATAACACACAATTATCAGAGGAAAATTATGAAATTAAAATAAATTTTCTTACAAAAATTCAAAGACCATAAAAATTAAAATGAAATCGTAAATTGAATTCTGCTCAAGATTTTTCTTTCCTTTTTGTTGTTGTTATCGACCGTTTAAAAGTTAGAAATGTGCGCGCTGCGCATCCTAAACATAACTCAAAAAATACAGCAGATACGAACTCAAAACCTTTAAAAATGGATTGAGCGAGGTCGATTTAATATAAAACTTTGGTCTCAGAAAATTTGAAGACAGAAAAATAATTTATAAAATTATTGATTTGTGAATGTTTTTGAAATACAGCATGTCATATTTTTGCTTGCGATCTTATTTTTTTGCTTTAGCTCAACTCCGCCAATCAAAACGATCAATCAACAAACACGTAAGTGTTTAGAAAATTCAAATTCTCGTTGACCAATAAATGGTGTCGATCAGTTTGAAGCAAAAACTAGGATCGCGAGCAAAAATGTGGCATGATGTATACTATATTTACAGTATATATTTTCATAAATTATAATTAATGATAACGGTGTCCACCAGAATTGACTATCAACATTACTTCTTTTGTCGGTGATCCGTTTTTTGAACTGACAGGACATGATAAACTTGAAACATAAAAATGACCTCAAGTGACCTTCAAAAGCAAATTCTTAACGACTAAAAATCATCCATATCCTTTCTCCAACTTTAAGTGGATCTTGAAAATGAGAGTTATCTCTTTAGCGCGTGTTCGAATCCCATTTATGTTGACTAAGCGATTGCCTTAGGTACATTTTTTAAAGGCGGCCACCCTTATCATGTCGATTACAAGAAAACTATAAATGATATTAAATTGATTACGCACCAATCAAGTTTTGCGCTCCCAATATCAAGCACCCTTGCCTATTATCATACCTAAGACAGTCACTAAGACAACATGAGTGGGATTCGAACAAGCGCTATAGCCGTCATTTTCAAGATTCACTTAGGTTGGAAAAAGGATATAATAAGAACCAACAAAATACAATTATGTAACCCTTGGATTTATTCTCATAAATTCTTAGCGGACACCCTGGACATAATTAGCGTACCGATTGAAAAGTATGAAGTCTTCTTTTGATGGTGCTTTCATTATCGTCTACCCGACCAGATGTTTCGCCTCTTTTTAGCAGTCTTTTTGTCATTGTCTCGGGTGTGATTTTAATGTATAATGCTGCTGTGCATTTTCCAACCTAAATGAATATTTGATAAAATCCATTACGAGTTTTTAATAGACAGTGTCTATTAGACACTCAAAAACGTGTCGTTCGATAATAAATACATTTTTCGATTAATTGAAAGTTATCTCAAGTTCAAACGGTTATGAATATCCCTTTGACAACCTTTTGTGAATCTAGGATGTGCGGGTTGCGGGAGCCAATCCTAACACACCTGAGACCCCTCCTAGCCACTCATGGGGCCGCTTTTCAGCCCGCACATCTTAGATTCACAAAAGGTCGTTAAAAATATATATCCCTTTACCACATTAATGTGAATCTAGGAATGTGCGGGTTAAGGAGTATTAGGAGGGCCATTCCTGGGAGGGCCACACGGGATGGCCCACACCTGGAATGGCCAATCCTGGCGCCACTCCTAACACCCCTCAGGGCAACCCGAACATCCTAGAATTACATTTTTTTTTCCCACTTTTAATTGAAACTTTTAATTGATCAACAATTAAAATTTGTAAAAAGGAATCGATTACGGAGCCTCCTGGTTCGTTTTTTGCTTCAATGATGAAGGCAAAATTTCAAATAATTTGCGTCTGAGGTCAACGCACTAATCCGATAACCATTTTTTAGATAGCTAAACTAAGTACAAATATTTAGTGAATAATAATAAAAACGTAATTGTCCGAATCGCGGACCAATTTTTCGATTTTCAATTCGGAATTATGAAATGTTTTATTATGATTTTTTGTCAAAAAATCTGGAAACACTGCTCTAATTTGCACCATTTTTTTTATTTTTTTCATTTCTCGGTAGTTGTGTTCAGTTTGAGCTATCTTAAAATAAATGCGACAAGTCGTTTTCAAACGCCAAATTATTTAAAAATTTTGGCTTAAAATCGAGCAAAAAACGACCAGGAGGCTCCGTAAATGATATGTAATGATTAAGAAATTTTTTGATGAACAAATGTTTTTTCAATCATTCTGCATTTTTTTTTGAAAATTAGAAAGAAGATATTTTCGAAAATTTTCCAGAAATTTACGAGATTTTTTTCAAAATTTTTCAAAAATCGAAAATTGTTTAATGAGTATGAAACGAAAGAAGACAACATTTTGAGACTATAAGCTGAAAAATAAATTTTTAAAAAACAAGATTTGTTGTGATTTCACATGGTACCAAAAAACGCAGTTTGAGCTTATGAGTCACTATTTCGTCACTAAAATTGGAAGTTGACGACTAGAAAAGTAGAGTGCGTTGGTGATCATGGAAGATGTTTCAAATTTATTGCAAATTTGCTGAACTTGGCACAGAGCTTAATTAAACCCTATTTTATACTCTCTAACGCACGCTACTAATTTCGTCGTCAACTTCCGGTTTAATATCCGATTTTATCATGTCCTGTTTCTATTTTGACTACTTTAGGCACCAGGGAGTTAGAATTTAGATATGCCATGAACCCATTTTTGTTCCAAATAAACGAAGGAACACGATGTAAGTATTTAAAATTCCTAGTTTTGAGCTTCATCTCGACTTATTTTGAATGCGTAACACCCTAAGTTCGTTAAGATTTCGTGAGAAGATTCTTATCAGAGTTAAAATCCCAGAAGATTAGCTAGTTTTTTGACCAAAATTTTTATATAATTCGGGTTTTGAAAGCGACTCATCAAGTTTTTAGATAGCTGAAACTAAGCAGAAATATTTAGTCAATGATAAAAACATAAAAAAATCGGAATCGGACCATTTTATTTTTTTTGGTGATTACTCATTCATGACGCCCTCAAAGTTATTTGCTATAAAAACCTCAAACGCTCACAAAAAACGAGAAATTGCGTAGGGTTTTTTCGTCGATATGACCCCAATGATACTATTCTCTAAGAAATCGGATGAATAGTTATATTCTAGCGTGAGTCATTTTTTAACGTTCCATTTTCGGTTGTAACACCACTTAAAACTCACGCGGTAATCTATATCTAGCATGTCCACCGTTCGATTTTGAGGCGTCCCTTTTTTTTTACTTTTACGTTTTTTTTCTCGAAAAATCGAGGTTTGGGAGCAAAAAAAATTTACAAAAAGTGTGTCAATTTTATAAGTGAGTGGCGTTGACCCAAAAACTACCGATGCGGCATTTGTTTTAAAATGAATTAATACTGAAAATACGAAAAATAGCTATATTTTGATCACGTGACGACCAAAATTTTTTTCATAATTTTGTCCACCCATTATTTTTATAAGTCGATATTAATGGTGGACATGCTATCTATATCTCTTTAACACATTTAATGTCCGTTTAACACATTGATAATGTTAATCTAGGACAGGCCTCGGCAAGCCAGCAAATTTTTCTGGCTTGACTTGACTTGGCTTGACGTTACCAAAAATTGACGCCACCAAAGTCAAGCCTGGCTCGCCGAGGCTTGATCTTGGATGTGCGGGTTGAGGGAGCCAATCCTAATTCTTTTTCAATTATCATCAAGAATGTGATTATCTTACTCGAAGTTTGATCAAACGTAAATCGACCGATTTTATACGATAAAACGATAAGTATAATAAAAAGTATACTTACGGTTAACTCAAATTCTTTCGCTTGCCCCACTTCTCGAGGAAAACCGTCTATTTAATGATCAGAACTTCATGATTGAGCAGACAAAATAACTGCATAATGATTTTAAGGGGGGGGGTTGTCAGGGTTGATAATTCTGTAAGTAATTCCAAATAAGAAATTGGATTTAAGTTCATAAAAAAAATAATCCTGTTTATGATTGAAAGATCACGATAATTGAAAAAAAAGAGAACTATGAAAAGTTTAACTCACGAGCGCCACATGTGAAAATAAAAATTGGGCTTAAAGTATTTTGAAAGTAATTGTTTGAAGAATTATATCTATTGATTTCAAGCAATTTTCGAACTGAATATTATAAAATGTTTGAAACAATTAATTTATAAACTGTTAAATTCGTAGGTTTATCAAATATTTTATTTTGAGAACTCACCACCTCCTTAAGTTTTGTGAATTGAGGGGCGTTTGAGATCCTGAAGAAATGGCAATGAGATCGTTCTTAAGTTTGATAGCAATATTTAATTGCATTTTTTTGCAAAAAATCTGTGAACATCTATTCTAATGGTCTCACTAGAAAAACTCATCCCATAGAATTTAAAATTTTGGAGAAGTCTTTATATCGGAAAATTATCCCTTTGCCCTTTCTGCACGCCCAATAAACTTGACCAGTGTCCATCACAATACTCGATTGTCGAACTTACTTCAAGATCGCCGCGATTTAATTGGTACACTTTCCTCAAAGTTATGACGCAGTGCAGAGAAAGCGAGAGACGATAATTTTCGATAAACTAGAATTTTTTCAAGATTTTTGATCAATCCAAGATAAATCCAGCTTTGTTTTGTGTTAAGAATATTTTTTTTAATATTTTTATAAATAATTCTGTTGGAATAAGTTTCCTTTCTCCATTATTTCTTGTAACTGCTTTGCCATTGTCCTGTTTTTGAATCAACTTCTTTCGTAATAAATCTCCAGAAGATAAGATGACAGTAACCGTATTTTTTCGATATCATCGTACACTTTTGAAAAAAGTAAAAAATAAATGTATGAATCGACCAATCAAAAAAGTGCATTTATTCGAAATCCAAAATGATTCAAAAATTAAGGAGAAATACTCTTTGATAATATTAAGAGGCAAAAAGCCTCAAGCAAAAGAAAACCTGAACCAGCACATTTTTTTTCAAAAATAATTATACCAAAAAGTTGTCGGTGGTAAAAAAATAGTCCGAAAATGAAAATAGTCCAAAAATGAAAAATGGTCCGAAATTAAAAAGAGTCCGAAAGTCAAAAATGATTTAAAGTGCGCAAGTTCAGAAATTTTCTAACTTTCTAAGTACGACCAATCACAACTGAAATTGTTTTTATTCACATCTGGTCAATATTGCTTAGGTTTAAGGTTTTTCATCAGAAAATTTTTAATCATTCATGATTTTATTTACGAGTTTTTTTTTATTTTTATCAAAAAAAATTCTCAAATAACAAATGGAACGCATTTTTTGATTTGGCCGTTTGTGTTAAAATGATATTCCTCTATTTTTACTTTTCCTGAGTACCTTTTCCAGAGCCAGGACCACCAATAACAAAAATAATTCTTTTATTTTTTAGTTCTTCCATTTTTGATCTAAACTTTTTTTTTTATTTCCTCTTTCAAATTTGTGAATGAATAGCGCAGTTATTAAAAGTCAAAATTATCGATTTAAATCAGTGACGTCTGGTTGATCAAAAGTAACGTCAGTGAAACTGAAGGCAATTAAAGGGATAGAGGCCATAAAGGCTTTTTAAGGGGGTGGTCAAATCAAGCATTTTAGGGCATTCCAAGTACGAAAATACAATTTTTTTGTATTTTTTCTAAGAAAAGATAACTGTGAAAAGTTGATGGCGAAAACTAAAATTTTCTTTTTTTCTCTAGAATTTTTAATTTAGTACGGTTTATTTTCTTAATTTTGACCTTGATATATTTTTCCGGCTGATATATCGATCATGATGCCTGAGTAACTTAAATCTCTTATTCCCTATTATTTCAAAAGGCAAATGAGAGATTGAAGGGGGTATATCTGGCAGATTTGACATATTCACGGGTGGATATATTCTGAAAATCTAAAAGCTTATGAGAAAAACCGTAAAATGCGAATTTGAAATCTATCCTCAATCTTTGCGAAAAAGACATAACAAATTATTTTTGACCATTACACCAATAGGTAACAGATATCGTAACAAGGTGACATTTTTCAAAATTGCAAAATCTATCTCCTCCCAGGACGGTATAATCATATGAGCTCAATTTCCGAGGTATTGTGTGAACTCGAGGGGTATTTTGGGGCTTAACTCGGAGCGCGAAAGGAATTCGTGCGGGAGATCTCTAAATGCAGGCCTGCAGGATGCGATAAATAACTACTCAGCGTAAAAAGGGTATAATTTATTTCAGGGTACGCGTAGATCGGCGCGTTAAAACAGATTCCCCTATATTTGGGCTCAAAATAACAGACTTGAGCCCGCACCAACGGCGCACCATAAAAGAGCTCAGGGCCGAAGTGAGAGGGTTCGGGAAAGTAAAAGGGCGCGGAAGTGAACCCCATATTATCGGCTAATATTATTATATTACTATATTTAATAATATAGTAAATGGTGACTCATTACCCCCTCATAATCTGGGTAATTTTTTAGGGGATTTGAGATTAAATCTCGATCGCAGAATATGGGCAGGCGGAATTGAGTTTTTGGGTCGAGCGAGCCGGCATGACGCGGGAGAGAATTTGCGAGGGGATGTAGATTTTCTAGGTTTTTAAAATCAGATAAGAAAATCCCCTGCAATATATCTGATTGTGGTAGATTGGCAGGTTTTGGCGTAGTTTCGCGTGGTTAGCGGTGAGAAATTTTGAAGGGTATATAAACGCCGTTTTAATTATAAAATGTTATAGAACAAATGTTTCCCAGAAAATCAATTCGATTTCTGGGAACTGAAAACGAGAATTATTTTTCAAATTACGGAGAAAAATAGCATGGGCGGCGTAGAATAGAGATGTGAATGGAGTTTCTGTTAATGAGAATACTTTCAAATAAGTAATTTTGGTGGAGAGAGTGTGCTACTTATCGAAGGATTGATAGATTGAGAGTTCTTACAGTAGAACTTTGGTAAGTTTAACAACATATATGAATTATAAGCTATATATTTAACACATAAAACTAGAAATCAAACTTTTTGTGTGACTCGCAAAAAGCTTATAATCTTAAGTTTATGATGAAAATCAATATTTTTCTTTCTAATCACTTTGAAGAAATTTGAACAACTGAAAATATAAAAGTAATACAGTATTATAAAATAAAATCTTGAGATCTAATTTTTTTAAGGGCAAACTAAAACTTTCAATAATTTAAACAAAAAGAAATGACAAAATTGAAGAGTCATACAAGTATGACTCATACTGTATAAATAAATGTATGTTATTTATCATGACAATATTATTACTTTTTAATAAATTCAAGAAAATAGGAAATGACAAAAATATAGCAAGTCATACTGTATATTTTGATTAATAAATTTTGAAAGAATTGCAACTTATGGTGGATTGGGTTGGCTGAATTGGATTCGGCTTGAAATGGACGTTTCTGGATGTGATGAAAATATACTTGTTTCTATGAAGAAAACTAGAGATTGACGGGGCCGCAGTGGAAAATAAACCGTAAAAAACTCAGTAATAAGGTAAAAAGGAGATTTATGTTAATTTATTAGCTGGTCGAGTATGATTTCACAATGAAATATTAATATAATAGAACCCTCGCCATCCGTACCGAGTGAATTTTCGAAAATTGACCAAAAACAAATAATTAAGCCAATTAGCATCAATTGAAATTTTCGAAATTTTGAGTCAATTATTAGACAAAAAAAACTTTTGAAAATTTAAGCCAATCATAATAAAGTAAATATTTTCAAACTCTGAGCCATCACATCAAGTAAATATTTGAAATTTTTGGCCAATAAGCATCGCCTAGAAAACACATTCAAAATTTGAGCCAATCAGCATAATTGAAATAAGACTAAAAAATAAGCCATCAGAGCCAGAATAAAATTTTGTCATTTTTACCAAATTTTGAATAATTTTAAAGAAAATAAATTTTTGGAGTATTTTCGCGGAAGGGGAGAAATGGGTGGAGAAATTGGAGTAAAATTCTCGAATGAAATTTTGGAGTAAAAATGAATATGAGTAAATTTGAAATTGTTGGAGTAAGATTTTAAAATACAATTTTTGGAGTAAATTTTAGAAATCAGAGTAAAATTTTGGATTTGTTAAAAATTTCGATTTTTTTATTCTTGAGTATTTTTTTTCCTATTCTTCGAATTATGAATAATTTTGGCTTAATTTTTGAAATTTTTAGTAGTTTTTTCGAATTTTTGACTGATATTTTGAAAATTTTTTGTTATTTTGGCTAATTTGAAATATTTGGCTGATTTTAAATTTCGGCTAATTTTTTAAAAAAAATTTCGAATTTTTGAGTTATTTTTCGAATTTTAAATAATTTTTGGCAATTGAGAGAGGGGTAATTTCGAATTTTGAGTAATTTTTCTCATACTTGGCTAAATTTTCGAAATTTCAAGCTGATTATTTAATTTTTGTTGATTTTCTGAAAATCTTAATCATTTTTCGAGTGTGTGTGAGAATTGAATAGAGAGTTATTCAGAGAGAGACAAGAAAGCAAAAGAATGAGCAAGTAAAGTGTAAAATTTGAAGAGATTTTGTTTAATTTTAAGTTATTTTTCAGAATGTTTAATATTTCTACCATTTTTTTTTTTCTTGATTTTCGGAATTTTCATGCCATTTGAATTTTCGAATTTCTGTGCCATTTTGAAGTTCTGCAATTTCGAAAAATTTTTGCCATTTTTAAATTTTCATGCATTTTGAAAATTTCGTCATTTTAAAATTTTTTCCGAATTTCTTGCCATTCTGAAATTTCGAAATTTTTGTCATTCTTAATTTTTCGAATTTCTTGCATTTTTTGGAATTTCTCGTATTTTGAAATTTTATTTGCATTTTTGAAAATTTCTGCCATTTGAAATTTTCTGAATTTTTTCTTGCCATTTTGAAAATTTTGCCATTTTTGAAATTTTTTTTTTTTTTTTTTTTATTTTGAAATTTCTGCCATTTTTTGAAATTTCAGAATATTTTTTTTTTTTTTTTTTATTATTTGTTCCGGGATGTAAGGATTATAAGAAATAAACTATTATGACGTTCAGTCTCCGATTTTTCATCGGTAATAACCTCTAAATTATTAATGTTTTTATCCTCCTTTACAATTTCGTAAGGGGTACATTTTTAGGCAAGGTCACTGAACCTTCACTTGTATTAACTAAAACGCCGATAAGTGCATTTCCATAACAAACGTTGATAAAACTTCGATTAATTAGGTCTATTTGGATGCGGGTACTAAAAGTAAATAGGTCCGATTTATTTATTCCCGGAGATTCAAAAGTAATCGAAAATTGGATTTTGGTTCAATCGTTATTTTAGTAGCACAACACAAATATTGTCAAGTAGCCTCGTTTGATATTTTCAAAGGGTGATCATTCACCTCAATATTATTGATTCGACCTGATTTTTGCGACCGTTCTATAACACCTTAAACATCAAATCTAAAGCCAATTATAACGTCATAATTTAACCGGATACTACAGATAATTGACCGCTTTTTAAAAAAGGTCGCAAAATTAATTTTAACTTTGGTGGTGCCGATAACACCAATTTCTGTGCCGTCAAAACTCGGATACGATATCCGTCGGAAACAAGCTTTCCTAAATGTTTATAGTTAGAATTTATACAGGAGCCCCACAGTCAAGTAAGGCTTTTAATTTGTTTGATCCAATTGTAACAATTACAGTAGGTAGGTTCGTAACCGTTAGAAGCGTTATTAACTGTAGGGCTATTTACATAAGATCCTAGTTTTTTGGCTGCGAATTTTTCGAAATTCTGAAGAGCTTGAAAAATAGCGGTGTCTAAAACGATTTCCTTAGGATTACCGAAACAACATTTCTGTAGCGTGGACCTTTTAATGCGCAAAATTCACATACCGGTATTTATCCTTTTTGAACACAGAAATCTTTAACTTGATTTTCGTTAACTTAGCGGTAAAATCAGAGCTTTGACCTCGGTACGCAGTTTGGGTATTATTAACTTCAATAGGCCTAATTCTGGAATATCTGAGCTAATTCTATTTTTGCGGCAATTTCAGCCACATTAAAAAATGACGGCTCCGGATCTCTGATCTCAGAAAAGCCCTGTAATTGCGGATGTAAAGCAACTAAGAAATTTTTCTAACACCATAGTTTGGTGCTCGGAACTTAGTTGAGTAATTCCTAATCCCATTTTTAATGACTAACAAGTCGGACAAAAAAATTCGTAAACAACTCTCGTTTTTATTTCCGCGAATTTCTCTGAAATTTATACCACTCTCTACGACTTTTGACCTAACTTAGACTTAATTCAAAAACAAAACGTACCAAAATCAGCCATAGCCTCATAAGTTAATGTCTCCGAATATTATTCGCGGACTTATATTTTTAAAATTAGCGAGGCCCATTAATATGGTTTTCTCGTCAGATGCAGAATTCGCACACCGCCAACGGTCGAGGGGCCTTAAGGAAATTCCTCGATCGAAATTGTATTAGTATCGAATTTTAGTATCAAACTTGTACTTAATTTTTGTCATCAATAATAGTAATTACGTGTATAATCGCGCGAAATAAGCTGGTGATTAGATACACTTGTAATTTAGATTTATCCGTATTTCGGATTTAGGCGCGATTATTGGACAGAGCTATCATTAAAATAATGACTATGATCGTCACTCCTTCAATAGGCGAAAATTCAACAGATCTATGAACTGTTTGATTTTTTAATGGTCTAGGCGGTATTACCGGGCTATTCTCGTAGGTCTTAGTCGCTGCAGAATTTATGATGCAGTTATAACTGAGCCTGTTTCACTAGGGCTTTTAACACTACCAGGATTAAAAATTGGTAAAAGTTGCCTTTCGGGTCGAATTAATGGAAATTGATATGAGTAAAAGTTTGAGGCCCTCTAGAATCACACTCGAGAGCAGTCGCGACCTATCGCGCTCCCAATACAAATTATCAAGTTCTTGAGCCGTTTGATAGCGTTTACTCATTTTTTTCTCAAATGCATACTTTATTTTTCCAATTAAATTACTTGGTTTTTTAAACATAATTGTTGTTCTATTATCGTGAGCTAAACTACTGTCTCGCTATCTCAATTTGTCAGATTTAAATATCAAATTTAAAGTATTATTTTTTCGTGATAAAATCGATCAAGTTCCCAGTACTACAATCTGCTGGATCCTTTACAAAAAACTTATCCATTTCATACTTCAACCTCCTATATTAATCACAACAGTTTGTTCTTTGATCGAAAGTTCTCTTAACACACCATTTCATTTTTTATTTGTTTTTCCGTTGCTTCAGTCACCAGTGTGAACTCCGAGGGTATTTTGGGGCTTAACTCCGAGGCGTTTTTCTAAGGTAATTCTTTGCGGGAGATCTCTAGAATGCAGCTGCAGGATGCGATAAATAACTCTCCAGGCGTAAAAAGGTTATATTTATTTTGGTACGCGTAGATTCCGGGTTAAAAACAGATTCCCCTAATTTTGGGCTCAAAATAACAGACTTTGAGCCCGGCAAAGCGGCGCACCATAAAGAGCTCAGGGGCGAAAGTGAGGGGTTCGGGGAAAGTAAAAGGGCGCGGAAGTGACCCCATATTATAGCTATATTTACTATATTTAATAAATATGAGAATGGTGACTCAATATATTTGCAAAATAGCTCAATTTTTAAAAGTATCCCAGAAAATTTAAAGAGATTATGAGAGCTTGTTGCAATTTCGAGCTAGAACTTGAAATATGATTTTTTGGTCATTTTCCGAAAAAAAAGTTGCTTCGATTTTTCGAAGTAGGCTCAAAAGAAAGCCAGTGAAACAATGATGAGAAATTGGCTAACGTCAAGTCGATATTTTGAATTTTAGTGGTAAATTCGAGAACGTTATTTTTTAACTTCATCTTTTAAAAATATTGAACAAGACGAAAAAATGCAAAATTTCGAAAAATTTTTTTTGATGATTGGGTTCTTAGTACACTTAATTATGCTCTAAGGCCTTTATTTAATCAGACAGATATACCCCCTTAAGTTACTCGGGCATCATGATGGATATAGCTATGAGAAATTTAATTGTGTTAACTAGAACTTTCTATTGCTTATAGATTTTTTTCATGTTTTTGGAATAAAAAAATTTTAGCACAAATTCAAAGTTGAAAATTTAAATTTTATAATCAATAATTTTAACAAAAACTTCAAATGATGATCACTTAAAACGATATTTTTCTCAAAAAATGATATTTTTCTCCACCTTATTTTGAAAAACTTTTATTTTTTTGCAATATCTTTTTGCAAGTGCGGCTTTTTGTCATTTTGGCAACAAAAACTTATATTTTTTATTTATTGTATTTACGAATCCCTTTTTTTTTATTTTATTTATTTCATAACCTTACTCCCAAATATATTCTAAGTATAAAGTTTCCGTAAATGATATCATTCAAAGAGAGGCCTCATATTGCCGAAAAAAAACAAACGTTATTTACGATTTTTAGCTTAATTCCTGCCAGTACCCATATCGCTGAACGAGCCAATATCACCGTAATTGCGTGGCCGTTTGAGGTTTCTATTACAAATTACTTTGAGTGCGGCATGAATGACGTCATATTTCAAGATAAAATTTACCAAATCTACTCTATTCAGTTTCATTCGATTGCGTTTGGTGAAGTTATAAATTCTACACATTTTGGTATTTCACTTCATTTTAAGTTCAAATTTTGAACGTATTGTAAAACTCCTTATAAAATTTTAAAAGTGTTCAAATTAGAACGCCATTTCGAACGCCCACGCATTTTTCATTCTTGAACGAAAAATTCACTTCTATCTCCAAAAGTATAAGAAAAAAATCGGCGATATTGGGCCTCTCCCTTTTAAGGATGATCAAGTTATAATTTGTTTGGGAGCAAAAGTTTTCTCATTTTAAACACTCAAAATAAGTTCTCTATCACTTTTCGATCGCTTTAGCCATTAATGGCGATTCGCCATATATATAGCCAGTATTTACCAACCCCTAATTTTCTGCCTTATTCAACTTTCTTGATCCGTTTGTACTTATTGAAAATGAATCAATTTTAATATACGAATTCAGCATAAATATTTTAAACTCGAGAAAATAAGTAAATATTAATCGTGAAAATTATGCTTCCAAATATGTACTTATCTTTTCAAGTTGCAGAAAAATAGACTTTTGTCAAAACATCAAATTCTCAAAAAACTGTTTTTGAATAATGTAGCAGAAACAAAAATTGAAAGGATTAGTGTTTAATATTCAATATATTTATAAAGCATATTATACTGTGAGATTAAACTGGTCCAAAATTTCGTATTTATTTAGTGTACATGAATCGAGGGCCCTCGGCTGACATATCGCGACTATTTTAATGATGCGATATGCGAGAATATGATTGGATTTAAATTTGAGCCAATTTCATTGGTGTATTCTATTATTTAGGGTTTCATTGGCTGCAAGTAGCCCATGTTGTTAGTATATGAAAATATTAACGATCTGTCAGCTGAGAACCCATTTTTTGACATATCTGGAAAACAAGATAAGTAAAAAATTATAAAATGTCAATGTTTTGAATTAACTGGTTCAGATTTTTTTCTCTAAATTGTCTTCGATATTCAAGTGTTTCAAATAAATGATTGAAATAAATCGCAAACAAAGAAAGGTAAAATATTGTCTTTTATCATCGTATAATTTGAGCTCAAAAGAATAATTGACCAACTCTTATGATTTTAGACTTTTTTGACTAAATCGGGGTCGTGTGCTATTTGCGTAGCACGCCTTAATCTTGAAGTTTTTCGTGTGTCGGCCAAGTAAGAATAAGTTGTTTTTTCTTTGAGAATGATCAATTAAAAAATACTTAACTCGTAGACTCGATTTCGGCAAGTAGTGACCATTCACCATTTAATCGCATTTTACGACGCTTAAAAATTAATGACAAGATCAGTTATAAGTTATCGATTAACTTTATGACAAAATGACGTTTGTGCGTTTTTTTTTTTTAATTTTTACTGTATTACAGTACTTATTTTTTGCAAAAAATTTTTGGAATCACCAAATAAAAACCTTGATCGTGATCAGAAAAAAATCTAAGACTTTTTTTCATTACACCAGCCAAAAAATGATCACGTGACCATATATTCAAGAAATAAGGTTGGCCAAAATAGTACTCTATTTCAAAAATTGCTTAAAACACTTTTTGAAAAAACGTAAAGAGGTTCTTTAGAAGTTTTTAAGCTTTTTTTCTATTACATCAAAGTCCAAAAAACGATCACGTGACCTTCAAATTAGAAATAAGGTTTTGGTTTAAGTACACAAATAGAACTTAAATCACACCGAAAATTTTGAGACTAATAAACACAAAATCTAAGAATTATGAACATAACGCATTATCCGAAAATGTCATGTGATCTTATTTTTCAAAAATGAGGATTAATTTAGGGACATATTCCAAAACCTATTTTTGAATTATTTCGTCACGTGATTTTATTAGGACTTGATTTATGAGAAAAAAGTCTTAAAAACGTTTGAAGTTTATCCTCAGAGTTTTTTTTTATGTAATTTGGTACTTTTCAAAATTATAGTATATTGTATACTGTATATCAAATTACCGTAAATTTCAACTTCATTGTAAGACTCGAAGGTACCACCCAAAAGAATCGGAAGAGTCGACTTTCTGATGAAATATTAGCAACTATGGGTCAATATGTACTGAAAGGTCGCAAAGAGCAACAATCCCCCCCGTGAAATCTCAAAAATTGACCATTTTTGCCTCTGGTGACCGTTCAGTACATAATTGACTCATAGTTGCTAATATTTTCATATAAAAGTTGACCTCTCCGATTCCTTTGAGTACTTACAAGCCTATACGATACACTTGAATTGGCCTTAACTTGACCGGAATGAATTATTCACACCAATTTCAGAGCATTTCACTAGAGATTTTGTGAAACATATAATTATTTTTAATAAAGTTATAGAAAATCTTTTGAAAGTTTACTATGCAGTATTTAAGTATAAATAAACGGTAAATTTATTTATTATTGCACTTTTGTGTGTCACTGGAGGTCATTTTTGCAAATTTTTTTTTCTTGTTCCATAAATGCCTTTTTATTAATTGAAGAACAAATTTTGTTTCAATTGCATAGCAATTGGCTGAATTTATTTTAAATAATAAAAAATGCATGTTGATAATGAAACTTTGCTTATATCCCCTATTCACACTCTTGTTAATATCCCGGCCCAACTACTTAAAACACACTACGTTCCAATCAGGCCGGGATATTAACAAAAGTGTGGAATAGGGGATATGGCTCGATTTATAAGAATGGTCACTACTTGCTGGAAATCGAGTCTGGGTACAAGTTAAGTTACGCACCAATCAAAACGGCTTCCACGGCGAGTATAGCAAAAAAAAATTTGAAAATAACTTTGTTTCTTGAACCTTGCATATTTTTTCCCACTCTAGTCGTCACGCGAACAACTAGACTAATTTGTTCCCACGCAGAACAAGCCTAACTCAACGCCTGAACCAATAAGATTGCATTTACTACACATTTTGAATCGAAATTTACTTCATAAAACATGTTGTCAAGGTTAAACTTGTAATAATTTTTTTTAAGTTTTACAATTAATTTATAAAGTTTTATGAAGCAGATTAATTCTAGTCTTGGAGTTAAACACAAAAATTGATATTAACAGCGCGTTCTTGCGGAATTAATATCTTCTGAGTTGGAGTAAATATTAAAAATTTTGATATTTGCACGAACTTAGAAAAAATTCTGAAAAAGAAAGGTAAATTATAGTAATCTTGAAGTTAAGGGTCTTAGAATTCATGTCTGAATAAATTAATTGCTAATGCAGCGTCATCATAAAATAGTAATCTGTCAAATAATTGTTTCGAAATCTCAATTTTTAATAAAATATATAAAAGATATTCTCAAATCCACAAATCACCCATGGTCTATAGGTGATTTGTGGATTTGAGGATATCTATGGACTATAGCCTATGGTCATGAGAAAGTTGATTTCGCAGAATATTTAAGTTTTCCAAGTGATTTCAATGAGAAAAAACATCTGACTTATAAAAATGCTCCCAAACGTTTTTTCTAGCATTATTTATTTGATTGAGATATAGAACTTGTATATTTAATGCATGAAGGAGTTTCAGCAGTATATATAGGGGGTTGGAACAGGATATCTCATACGAACGCTCGATGGAAAACTTCTTCAAAAAATATTTCTCATCAATCTAGCAATAAGGCAGTTTCAAATTATATTGAAAATGTAAATGTTCGAAAAGCTTAAGGATGACGGGAAAAACAATTTTGAAATGCCTCGAATTTTAGCTTGTTTTTCTTTGAGAAAATTTTGACAACTTTTAAATTTAAACAATTTCGACAAATGTTCGAGGGATTTTGAACTTGGTTTTTTTTTTTGCCTTGATGGCTCATAATTTCATCGCTCATAATTTTAGAGAAAATCATAATCGTAGCAAATTTGTCCGTCAAGCGTTCTTATTAAATATAGCAGGCAAAATTGTCAATTTTTAAGCGCATTTTGAGATGCATTTTTTTGCAGTGATAATACTCCACCACTTATCTCCAACGCAATCCTTGTAGCATTTTAATTTGTTGTCGCCGTTGCAAGTAACATTTTCTGGCCAATCACAAACCATTATTTCAGGATCGTTGTTAAAAAGTAATCCGTCTGGGCAGGATTGATCTTCATACCGATGACCATAATTGCACTGGTAATAAGGGTTCGGACCGGGGAAATTTTGAATTTTTCAACGAATAAATTTAACTGAAAACAAAATTAAAATTTTGTTGAAGAATTGAAAAACTATTAAATTATCGAAAAAAAAATTTCGAGAGAATTTTGTGGGTATTTTCAAAATTTTACGTTTTATTTCCAATTTTTGATAGAGCTCCATCTCGTTCTTATCTTAGATGATTTTATTCGAAAGAAAAAATTACGTTAAAGTGCGTTGGGCGAAATATTTTCATCTTTCAAAGTTTTCACAACTCATGTTTTCAAAAATTTCTCTATCAAAAACTTTTAAAGTTTTTCGAACATTTTTATCTTTCAAATTTTTTTATAATGTAGCACATTTTACTGAATGTAACTTCCTTATAACTTTGATATCACTTGTTTATAATAATCGATAAAAAATAGAAATCAAGGCAGAAAACTCTCATTTCAAAACCTATCCGATGTAATTTGGGTTCTCCCGGTCTGAACCCTAACTGGTAATACATATCACATTCAGTTTCATGAGCATGAATTCCGTCAGAGCAAGCGTCTGTCTGGCAGTCTACATTTTCTGGCCAATCACAGACCTCGCCGTTGAAAAGAAGGCCCTCAGGGCATACTTGATCTGGATATCTGTGCCCGGCGTTACATTGGTAGTATTTGTTGCATTCGGTTTCGTGAGAATGAATTCCGTCAGAACAACTCTTTTTAAGGGGGTTGCATAGGCCAGAAAGGTTTTTTAAGGGATCATAATTATTTATTCCAACATCAAAATATTATTGAAATCTTGAGAATGATAATTTCAAAAAGCAATAATTTTTTGTCATGGAACTTCGGACTAACCGGTTAATTAAGTTAACCACGGGCAAAAAAAAATCTTAAAATTGGAATGTTTTTCATCTTATTTCAAAAAAGTTTTATTTTTATAAGACCATGTAAAATAGAAAAACTGGAATTTATTTTTTTTTCAATTTTTCATCCTTAAAAAATAACGAAACCTGCCATTGTTTGTCATTTCGTACCATCATATCAAGTTTTTAATGGCACCAAACAAATTTCAAGTAAATCTATTTTGGAAATGCTATTAAAAAGAGAAAATTGGTATTTATGAGAGAAAATTTCAAAAATTGTCAGAATTTTTTCAAATTTCTTATCTTATATAAGTTACATATATGATATATGTTCTCTTTTAGTTATATATGGCCAGATATAAACAACCCCCCTTAATTTCTTCGGCTGGTTTAGCCGAAACAGTGGCGGCAATTGCAAAAAGTTTGAAAAAAATTTTCATTTTTCTTTTTATGTGATTCTAGATTTTTGAATGGTTTTAAAAAAATTTTGCTGAGTTTTATACAGCAGGAGAATTTCAAAAGCTTATTGTTTTAAAGACTGCTGGAATTTACTTAATTCGTCAATATCGTACATTATTACCGTCACTCTGAAAAACAAACAAGTTTGACATTTTTATTTTACAGAATTTAATTATGGATCTATATCATTTTGTCATTTGACGTAAATAGTCTGATTGCGTAAGGAGGGGGTTATGGACGGACAAATACAGCATATGGATTTTGCTTAAAATTTATGTTAAGACTAATTATACTCAAGAAATTACAAGAATGGAGGTCTTAGACTTCCAAACCCTAAAGTTTGCTTAGCCATAGCGCTGGGGTTGGCAGTAAAAGGGTTAAAACGTCAAAGGGCAAAAATCACTATTTTGGCATTTTTGGTCAAGAAAACTTATTTTTTTTTAAATTATTGGATTCGTGTGCTTCAGAGCGCGATTGAGATCCAAATAGAAACTTGAAAAATTTCTGGATAGATAAAAATTTTACAAAAAAAAATTTTCAGAAAAAAGGGCCAATTTTATCATCCACTTCACCAGAATTTGTATTGCGATTTGAATATATACATTTGTATATACTTTTTGGATTTTGATC
This sequence comes from Oikopleura vanhoeffeni, assembly GCA_004367855.1. Classification (NCBI taxonomy): domain Eukaryota; kingdom Metazoa; phylum Chordata; class Appendicularia; order Copelata; family Oikopleuridae; genus Oikopleura; species Oikopleura vanhoeffeni. The sequence continues at coordinate 409,681 of SCLH01001098.1, read as the reverse complement.
GGGCTCTGAAGAACATAAATTCAATTATTTTTGGAATAAAGTTTTCTAGACCGTAAATGCCAAAATAGTGATTTTTCACCCCACCTCCCTTAACTCCCGTAGTGGCCGACAATCTCTGGACCCGTAGTGACTTTGCACCATCCGTGGTGTTGCATTTGAATCAAGCATATAACCGACGATTCATTATCAACATATATTTTTCCAATGATAATCATATTATTCAAAAAATTCTCTACTGTCATATAAAAACAATTTGTTAAAAAAGTTTATAAAAAGTCATCAAATGTGAATAAGAAAATTAAAAACTCTCTCATTTTCGCCGATTCTCAAAACAAGTGCATAAATAACACGAATTTAGGGTTAATTTGACATTTTAAAATTTGAAATATTAAACCGTCACCAATTTGGGTATGTAATCTGCAAAAAAAAATTGAATGTTTTAAACAAAATTCTCTAGTAAAATGACTCTTAAATTTTTGTGGACGATTTATTTCACTCTTCTTTCTGTCGCCTACGCATTCTTATGTAATCCTTATTTCGGAAGTTTGGACTTCTAGAACTGCTCTATTTAAACCGGANAGAAGAAATAAATTAAAATTCTGAGTCAGAATCACTTTCAGAATCACCGGTCATGTTAGCAAACTCAGTCTCGTTTAAATCTTCTTCAGAAGTGATAACTGGGCTCAGATGGGCAGAAAGAAGGTTTTGTGATAAATTTACAAATTTATCGATCGAGCCGATTGAAAAGGCAATTTCCACAGAAGACGCAATTTGAGATTCTTCTGGTAGGTCATAGAAATTTTCCAGAATAACTTTTAGTTGTTTTTCTCGATTAAGAACCTCTTTGCGTCTTCTGTTTAAATTGTCATTCCTCACCCGATCTTCATGCAAAAGCAAATAATTTGTTAGTTGAACATGAAAAATTTCCGTTTGTAGTTATCATGTCAAAATAAGGATAATATCCGACCGCAAAAACGGCTGAATCATTCAAATAAAATTTGAATAAATACGAAAGACCAGGACCAAATCGACTGTATTTTCTGCGGTCATTTTGAATTTCTAAAGGTGTTCCAGTTTCAGCAATGTATTGGGAAAATTCGCGTAAATGGAACGGAATTTGCGCCACACAAAATGTTGAATGTTGTTTGTTATTTGATGATTTGACAGTCCAATCTGTATAAGAATTTTCTTCAATTTTTCTTTCAAAATTTATAAAAAATCTCAATCTTCTATTTTCTGCAGTTCTTCTTGAAATTATAAGACCTTCGAGATTTTGCATGACAGTAACAAATGCCATACAGTCATTTGACCGTGCATTTCTCTTGTATATGCACATAAGTAGAATGCTTGTTTTATAAACGCATTTTGCGCGATATTGATAAAATTTCCCATTTTCTTTGAAATGAAAAATCAAAGAATTTTCTTTGCCACCTTTTGTGACGTACAAAAGTTGAGGTTTTTCACGTGTTCCTTCACAAGAATTTATACGGGATAAATAAGGAACAACGCGATTTAGATTCATAATTTTTTAATGATAGTTATTAATTTTTTTATGAGTTTATATGCAATTTAAAAGTGTGCCAAAAGTGGCTAAATAGCACACAAATTGACTTCAATTAGGCGGAAATGAGTTTGATGTCCGCTCACTTTTTTTNTTTGAACAAATTTCGATGTATGGTCTCGGAGGAGATAGATTTTGAAATTTCGCGAAGTTACCTCCTGTTACGACTATGTGACGATTGATGTAGTCATCAAAATTTTAGTTTGACCTTTGATTTCACAAGATTAAGGCTAGGTCTACCAATTGGCATTTTTGGAATTATTGTTCAAGGTTAAGATTTTCTTGAAATAGCTCTGCAAAATTTCAAATCAGACATGACTACCCCCTTGTAACATGACGTCACTTCGCGAAATTTTAAAATCTATCTCCTCCCAGACCATATATCGATTTTTTCGAAAAGTTGGGAAAATACGTGGAATGAGCAAACTAAGATTTGTAGTTGACGTTTTTTCATTTCGATGACAGAATTTTCTTAGCGGTCCAATAAACTGACGATTTTTGGCCGTTTTTCATGATTTTTGGCTTAAAAATATATCTCCTCCGAGGTTTAGTTTCAAAATTTGGGCAAATTTTTTTAAATTACACCTTGTGGCATTTTAAAGGGTTGTAGTTGCGTTTTTCCCATATTTCGATGCAGACTTGAAAATATGATTTTTTTGCTCATTTTCGAAAAAAATTCCGAAAAAAAAGTGCTTCGATTTTTTCGAAAGTAGGCTCAAAAGAAAGCCAGTAAAACACTGATGAGAAAGTTGGGTTACGTCAAGTCGATATTTTAAAGTTTTAGTGGTCAAATTCGAATTTTTTTTGATGATTGGGTTCTTAGTACACTTAATTATCACCCCGTATCAATTTGGAAAATTTTTAATGCCTCTAAGGCCCTTATTAAATCAGACATGACCACCTCCTTAACTCCCGTAGTGGCCGACAATCTCTGGACCCGTAGTGTCTTCGAGCCATCCGTGGCTTTGCGTTTTAAATCAAGCATATAACCAAAGATTCATTATTAACATATATTTTTTCAATGATAATCATATTTTTCAAACAATTCTTGACTGTCCTATAGAAACAATTTGTTNAAAAAGTTTATAAAAAGTTATCAAATGTGAAGAAGAAAATTAAAAATTCTCTCATTTTCGCCGATTCTCAAAAACAAGTGCATAAATAACACGAATATAGGCTTTATTTGACATTTTCAAATTTTAAATATTAAACCGTCGCCAATTTGGGTATTGGATCTGCAAAAAAATTTAATGTTTTTATCATCGTTCTCATGTAAATGAGTCTTTTTTTGGAATAATTAATTCTCGTGATTCCTTCTTATCTTTCTTTCGCCTACGCATTCTTCTGTAATCATTATTTCGAAAGTTTTGACTTCTAGAAATGCCCTATTTAAACTGGAGGCCATACTGTAATGCAATAAAAGTCTAAGAAATTCGTTACGATTCTTTTAAGGGGTCTTCCACGTGATTGGTGTACTTTTGAAAAAAAAACATAGTACAGTAATTNTAATACTACTGCTTCATTTTTTATTCATTAATAATTCTTGAATCGTATGAACAAGAATGAAAAACTATCCTCCTGGAGTTGGTAATCGCGCTAAACGTTATCGAAAACCAAGTAAATCATTCGTTGGAGGTGGAATTCGCAAACGAAAAACTAAGAGAAGCAAACGGAAACGAAATGAACGAGAACGAAATAAACAAAAAGTTGACAAAAGTTCATAATTATCTTGGGACTTATGCTTTGGATGAATTGCAGAACTTGCGAATTAGATTATTTCCTTCGTTTTTGATTATTAATTTAGACTTGCGAAAAAATACCGGAACTCATTGGATTGGATTAGCTTTATATCACAACGATATTTATGTCTGTGATTCTCTTGGTACAATTTTACCAACTTCTAGATTTCCGACTGAACTAGTCAATTTTTTACATTTGTTTTCTTTTGAAAAGCGCCTACATATAACTAAACAACTACAACCTTTATCTTCTTCTCTTTGTGGTAAATATACCGTGTGTTTTATATATATCATGTCCGTAACTAACAATTATTCTTCTTTTCTTTCTTACTTTTCGCCTAATTTTGGTATAAACGACTGTATCATCAATTTACTAGAAAAATCATGTTTTAATAAAAAATGAAAATAAACCTACGAGTTTATTTGCAGGCGCATATTTATAATTTCATATTTTGCTGACGCCAGATTTTCATTTCATAAAAAGCCAACCTTGTTCGAAAACATTAAGGTGAGGCGTCTTTTAAAATCTATGGCGCTAGGGTTAGAACTTGTTTAAATCAACGGAGTGCTTGTGTTAGGCTATTCAAAGTAATAGAGGTTAGGGATAGGTGTCGATTTAAAATGAATGTGCTAGGGTTTGGTGAACGATTATTTGTCGATATGTTTATACACCGACACCAAATTTTATTTGAGTTGAACTGGATGCACCACCGGTGCACCAGAAGTTGATGCAGAAAAAATTTCATGTACCGGAAGTTACACCATAACAAATTTCAAGTACCGGAAGTTCCACCATAAAATTTTCATGTACCGGAAGTTACACCATAACATATTTCAAGTACCGGAAGTTGCACCAAACGGAAGTTACGGCACCGGAAGTACCGGTACCGCAACTTCTGTGAACAACCTACTATACTACTTGCTTCGATTTTTTTTCAAACTTTTTACGATTTCAAAGATGAAACGCCGAACTCAAATCTTTCCTAAAATGTATAAAAATGATTTTATGAAGCTGAAACATATTAAAATCGGTTCAGCTAACTATAATAAGCATGAAAAAATATACTGACTTACTATTTTCGTAAGTTATATTGACTCCAGGATGCTGGGTTTATGTCACCCCCTTAAGTGGTTCCTGGAAAATTATTCGTGAGGCATCAGGAAAAAAAAATCAAAATCATTATATTTTATGACACAATTTTAATAAAATTATTTTATATAAAAAAATAATTCAACTTTTCATTTAACTTACATATCTAAAAGATCTTTCTTCCTCGTAAAGGTATATATCCCCTATTTACACTTTTGTTAATATCCCGGCCCTGATTAGGAAACGTAGTGTGTTTTTAAGTAGTAGGGCCGGGATATTAACAAAAGTGTGAATAAGGGATATCATTACAGTACATATATCATATCATTTGTATACATTTGTATGATATATGTTGACTCGTAGAATCACTGCAGGAAATATAGGAACCACTATACGAAATGGGCCATACGCTATACATAATATGTATTACATATACATATGGCCCATACCCGTAAGCTAACTAAGTCCATTTTTCTTTCTTAATTAACTTTCAAATCTTGAAAATATTTATTTCACGGGACTCTACTAGTACTGAGTATAAGTTAACTACTGGTATGAGTTAAACTGACTCACAATATAGCCCAATCTGAATAATATTTCTCCGATGTATTCGTTCAAGAATTTTAGATATTCAGTACAAATGCTGATTTTTCTTGGGCAATAAGTAATAAATTTAACAGATACTTTAAATTATAACGTTAGCCATAAACCAAGATAAATCTATAATATAAGTCTGTTTTTTAGTGCTTCTTGTAGTTCGTTCATTAAAATTGGTGATGCGCAGAATTCGGGTCTCCCTGGCTGGATTGGGTTGAGAGCTGTCGAAATTTTTGGTTCTAGATCTGCTGGTTGTTTTAAATTGTTGTTATATGTAAGCGGTTCTCGGATGATGCCCAAAATATTTCCAGGATTCCACATTGTGACTGTTTTTACTATTATTTCCTCGATATGATCATCTTGATCTTTTATTTCTTGTAAAATCAACTCCTTTACCCAATCTTTTTCGGGTACCTGATTTTTTATATTAAAATTTAACAGATTTTCTTTATTCTGCCGTTTTATAACCAAAATTAATTTTAGCTTGCCAACAATGTGCTGAGGTCGTTCAAGGTTTACCCCTAAGTTATGGGCTTGAAACTGGACATTCCCCGCATAAAGTATTCTCCTCAAAAGTTTTGTTGAGCTTTGGATAAGAATTCGGTTTTTTCGAAACATTTTGAGCAAGGATTCTGATTAGTTCTTAACTCGTAGACTCGATTAATGGCGACGCGTCGCCATACACTATTTAATCGCATTTTACGACGCTTAATCATTAATGACAAGATCAGTTATAAAGTTATCGATAAACTTTGAAACAAAATGACGTTTGTGCGTTTTTTTGTTTGAAAATTTTTACTGTTTTTATTTTTTGAAAAAAAAATTTTTAATCACAAAATTAAACCTTTCATCGTGATCAGAAAAAATTCTAAGACATTTTTTCTATAACACGATAGCCCGAAAATGATCTCGTGACCGTATATTCAAGAAATAAGGTCGGCAAAAATAGTACATTTTTTTTTCAAAAATTGCTTAAGGGGCAGCCCATATCTTTTGTACTGAAAATTATTTTGACTGGATTTTAGAATGTTTGATCTCCAAGTAGATTGTTTGATTATATAAGACGATTTGAAATAAGGAATTTCAAAAGTCAAAAAATCGGTTTCAATGTGTTAAGGCTATCTTGTAGAGAATTTTGTTTTGGTCATTTTAAGACCAAGGATTTTTTATTTTTATGAAAAATTTTCAAAAAAAAAT
>SCLH01001098.1:342826-362770 GCA_004367855.1 Oikopleura vanhoeffeni | reverse complement strand
TTTTGGTATAGCACATTTATATGATGAACAATTTTCTTTATCTGTATCCCAATAACTTTTTATCGGACTTAAAAAATTGCATTTCGAGCCTTTCATTTTTTTTTTAATTCTTTGACGATACCATTTTTTTATGTCACGAAAATTAACCAAAACTTAAAATTTCTACAACATCAAATATTTCAGTCCAATTTTTCAAATAGATCGTCAACCGAAAATTTTCAAACTATTTAGGCATTATAATTAGCTTTTAAGAAATAAGACAAAATATTGAGTTCAGAAATTCATTAACAAGCCTTCGCAAATCCGTTCAATTCCAATTCCATTAGTTAATTCCATGACTGCTTCTCCAAGATCTTTAGATGCAACATTCACAATTTCAGTTGCGCCCATTCTCGTGGCTAACTTCAATTTCTCATCAAACATATCAGCAGCAAGAATTCTTTTAGCACCAAGAGCTAGAATATAAATTGAAATTATATCAACAAAATTTAGGAAACTGGTCGATAACACAAAAACATATGTGAAATTAAATAAGAGTTATTTTGTCATATTAAAAAAATGTTGTGAGCAAAATTGCTCTTATAAATGCATGTTTTAGCTGTAAACTTTGTCCAGTTCAAATTTTTCGTCTTGAAATTGAGTAAATCTTATTTTCAAGAAGTGTGATATTTAATATCAACTGAGTTTTGAAGAAAGTTTATTTTCACGCTTACTTCAAGCTGCGCTAGATTAAAATTTTAGGATTAAAAATAACAACCGCTTATATTGCATTCATATTTTATAAAATTTTCGTTTTTATGACATGAAACCAAATTTTTCCGGATTTATTTTCGCATGAATGTCTGAAAAGCAGCCTAGCATGTATTATCTTAAATGAGTAGACGTCTAGATCAAAAAATAGGGACTAGATCAAAATCAGGAACTGTGGTCAGGGATCGGCAAAAGCTGGGCCATTTAATTTTTAAAGATAATCTACGACAGCGTGTTAAAGTGGGACATAATCAGTGTTCTGCAATGAAATCGGGATCCTGATTCGGGATCGTGATATCCTGGGTCGGGATCAGAATTGAAATTCTGACTAAGGTTGGGATCGGGACAAGGATCCCGATTGTTTTCACGTTGTTTGTGTTAGAAAATTATTATTATGTGAAATATAACAAACAAAATTTTAATCCGGGCAGGATTGGGATTGAAAACTCATCCTAGAGCTAGACAACAAGGTACTTTCTTAATATTAAATTTTAGTTGTGGAGCAAAATTTTTCCTTGAATTCGAAAAAAAGTCAATCATTTGTCTTCATTTAAAAAAAACTTTCGCACCTCAAAATAGCGGAACTGAGTGATTGCAGAATAACAAATTGTTGACAAAAATTTCAACGGCATTACCTTCCATAGGTTCCAACTTTTATTGATTATTAGTCGTTTTTATCCGGTGACTTTTATTTTGCTGAGGAGGTCTGATGATGAGACCAATGTCAGACCAGGCTAGGAAAAGGAAACGATTCCCGAGCATCCTATCTTCTTTTTTCTTCTTCCTTTTTCATAGCCTGGTTAAGACAACCCAGCTTTTCCTCACAAACAAGTTAAAAAGGAAATTCTTGAGTCTTGAGCAAAAAAGTACTGGATGAAAAAGTCCTTTAAATTTGGAAATTAAGGCCCAAGGAATGATAATGGTGCTGAAAATTTGGTCTAAGAATGTTTTTTTAATGAAGTTTATCGCATATCGGATTTTTCCATCGTAAGTATTTTTTCGAATCCAACTTGACAAATTTTGTTAATCATTTTATCAATCTCAAACCTCAAGTGCAAAAAAAAAATAAAGGATAAATTTTTCATGTTACATTTTAAAATATTGCAAAGGATATTTGGCTCGTATTTTGAACGTCTTAATACAGAAGCCTCTTTTATACGTATCGTTAGACCGGACCTAAACGACCAATAGGACCATAACTCCTTTGCATTGTTTTAAATTTGGGCATTTTTTAAAAAATCTTCTTAGCCCACCGAACTGAATTACTCATTAGGCCGCTTACACACTTTTTCGCAAATAAGCAGANTTGGTTTGTACTTTATTTCGCTCTCGCAAAATTCTTTCTAAACCTGTTCATTCTTAAAAAATCTTGAAAATGCAATTAAATCGAAACATGTAGATTAAAAATCTGTTGTTAATCTCAAACCTCTTGCGCATGCTATAACAAATAAGCCAACTGGGCCGCATCCAATAACTAAGACATCTTTGTCTTTGACATCTATTCGCTCGACAATATTATGAGCGACACCCATAGGTTCTATCAGACATGCTTGCTCGTCCGTGATTGCGCTTTCCACTTTGAACAAATATTTTGAAGAAATGTTGGAAAACTGACTACAGCCCCCTTGAGTGGTTCCTAAATCGGATTCAAGATCAATTAATATAAAAAAATTTCTAGATTATTTTTCGATGTTAAACTTTTGATCCTCAAGATTGGAATTGCATATAAGATATCCCTTTATCACTTTTTGGTTAGAATGCGTTAAAATCACACGTTCAAAGGAGTAGTGGCTACGCATTCTAACCAAAAAGTGATAAAAGGATATATGTTTTTCCAACGATTATGGAAAAAACGTGCCTCACAATGATGCTTTGATGATTTTGATATTCCTGGAATCAGTTAATTTTTTTAAAACAAAAAAAAATGAAAACGATAAAAATAGATAAAAAAAACATTGAAAATCAAATTTTTGGTAATTCTTATTTTCAAAATATACCGCCTGAATTTCAAATAGCGTCGAAACTCGAGTTAATTTGGAACGAAACTTTTATACAATATCCTAGAAATTACTTTTTGTAACGACGTTACTTTATTTGCACTTTTCTTGAACCTTTATTCGCCTCAGTGTGAAAAATACACAAAATTTGTTATCCACTTGATAAAATTTCTCGAATCCTGACTTTGCCATGTCCATATTGGCTCATATTCATGCAAATGTCTCCTCGGTCCTCGGCACAGAGGGCACAATTACCGCAATAAAAATGATTTTCAACAGCTACTCGATCTCCAATTTTCAAAGTTGCATTTGGTCCTAATTTTGAGACGATTCCAACAGCTTCGTGACCAGGTATAAATGGGAGAGCAGCAATAACCTATAAAATACGCATGTGTGAAATTCGTCCATACATCGACGTATTTTATATGGTATATCAACACAAATATATATCGAAAATGAATATCCTTTATTTTGAGATAATATGTTATAATATACTTTCAGATCTTCAGAAACAAAAATTAAGTCCGTTTTGCCGCGGCGGCGACAAGACTCTGGCGTTCATTTTTGATGACTCTCGGGTTCACACATTGTCACAAACAGCTTAGCCACCAGAACTTTTTGAGTATTTTAGAAATTCAATATTTGAATTTGAAAATCGAATTCACTCAAATTATACCCATTTAAATTTTTTCAGATTAAAATGATCAGAATAAACATTTATTCAAATTCTTACAAATAAGATCTGGATAGATCCCTTTTATTTTTAAATCATTTTCAGAAGAGTTTTTTAGAGTGTCGACCTCATTTTTGATTTTTTTTAAGATGGTTAAAGCCGCGGAATAGTGATTACTTAATTGCGAAAAACTTTGACACAATACAGAGTAAAAAAATTATTCAAATTGTTTTGAGAATTTGCTGCAGAAAGCTTGGTGGATTTGAAAAAAAGAAAAAATACTTTTACTTTTCAAATTTTAAACTTTAAATGCTCAGAAAGATTGAATGGGAAAAAAATGTTGAAGACAATTTTTATTACTTACTAGTGTACCTTTTTTATATAAAATACATGATCTTGAATTACTGAAACCGTGAAAAGTCCTCGCAACAAAAACATATTTTACACATCTTTGAAAACTAACGTGAACCCTTTTATCACATTTTGGTTAATAAATTAAGATTAATTAGCCACTCATCCGATTAAGTTCTTAGATAACCAAACAGTGTTTGTTTGAAAATTGGAAACAATGGTCTGATTCGGACCATTTTTAAATTATTTTTTCTCCACATATTTGTGCTCAGTTTAGCTATCTAAGAACCATTTAAAAATTTTTCGGCTCATTCACCTTCATTTATTAACCAAAGTGTGATAAAGAGATATCCAAAAAAAATATTCAACATATACATATCTTTTTGGGAATTGTTGATTTAGTAGTTATTTTCAACAACGGTCTCAAATACGGTATTATTTATCTCGCATCCGACCATTCAGCACATGAGAAATCAATTTCAAGCAAAAATAGTTCAGTACCGTCGAATAACTAGTTCTAGAATATCGGATTTACTTGCAAAAATAATTATTTTATTCAAAATGCTAGACATGGGATAGTCTCAAATTACGAAAAATTATACCCACAACAAAAATTTACCTTCAATGAAAGTATTTTAAGATTTTAGCTCTTAAGATTTTTGCCCCTTTTTCAATTTTTTAATATTGAGCCTTATCAATGTAATCATGACGCGCAGTAGATCTGCAAATAAAATACTGATTACGAGAATTTTGGCAACAATTATTCTGAAGCAGAGCCGACCACAATTTAACTTAGAGTATCGAGAATACTATCAGAAAAAATTAAAAAAATCGCATGTACCGTTCGTGAGTTACACTCAGGTTTGTTAAAAATTGTACATTTTCCGTTAATCCCTTTAACGACCTTGTGTTAATCTAGGATGTGTGGATTGAATGAGCCAATCCTAACACTCTTGAGACCCCTCCTAGCCACTCATGGGGCCGGTTTTCAGCCCGCACATCCTAGATTAACAAAAGATCGTTAAAGGGATATTTCACCATAGCCAGGAATTTTCAAAAAAAATCGGCGAATTAAGAGAACTTTTATTTGTTGAATAATATCGGCATTAGGTAATTTTCGGATACGTGGGAATAACGTCAGACAACACTGTAGAGAAATTGCAGCAATTACGTTTTATGCATTCCACGGTTAGTTTTGAATATTTTTCAAAAATCAATCAATTTTATACTTTTCAAGGTTACGAACTACAATATACAATTTGAAAAAATACCTTTCCACTCAAGTCTCACAAAATATTTTTGCGTTTTAAAAATGGGTTATTTTTCCCCAGCACATTGCTTTATGCACCCACAATACCATCAAGCTATATTTTCAGACCTTCCAAAACAGTAAAAATAGTATTCGTTTGACCGCCGAACCATGATGTTCACTTTTGATCAATATGAAGTTGTTCTACTGACACAAACAGCTTAGCCACCAGAAATAAATGGTAGGACAGCCGTGAACTAAATTTGTCAATTTTTTCTAATTTTGATTTATTGCTCTTTTGACACTTTGCCCAGGGATCGGCATGAAAAAAAATCGTATTGGATCCCAAAATTTTAATCGTATTGGATCCCTTAATTTTAATCATATTGGATCGGATCGACTGCCCCTAAATTTAAATCATATTGGATCGTATCGGGAAAAAACGATACGATCCAATTCGATCCAATAATTCCAATACGATCCAATCCAGTTTTGCCGATCCCTGCTTTAGCCCCCTGCTTAAGGGGGTGGTCGAGGCAATCTCGACCTTTTCAAACTGCGCCTCAAGAATAAACGGAGAACAGTAGTAACTTCATTATACTTTGTGTGCAAAGACAAGGTATTGATGAATCTTTAAGATTAAAAAAAAAATTTCCATGTTTAGAATAGGCTGTCCAACCTCTAGAAAAGTGCCAGAAATTAATCATAAAATTTTTTGTCAGCCTTCGTCCATGACCCAATTTTTACATGATCATTTTACATCATCATAAATGCTGTGAAAAAATTTAAAAAAATTATCATTTTTGCGATTTAGCGCCACCTAGCAAAAAATCTGAATTTCGGGCCCGAACGTCGATTCTCACGTGAATAAAATGGTCATTCGTGAAAAATCGTAAANGTTGTTCTACTGACACAAACAGCTTAGCCACCAGAAATAAATGGTAGGACAGCCGTGAACTAAATTTGTCAATTTTTTCCAATTTTGATTTATTGCTCTTTTGACACTTTTGCCCAGGGATCGGCATGAAGAAAGAAAAATCGTATTGGATCCCAAAATTTAAATCGTATTGGATCCCTTAATTTTAATCATATTGGATCGGATCGGATCGACTGCTCCTAAATTTAAATCATATTGGATCGGATCGTATCGGGAAAAAACGATACGATCCAATCCGATCCAATAATTCCAATACGATCCAATCCAGTTTTGCCGATCCCTGCTTTAGCCCCTTAAGGGGGTGGTCGAGGCAATCTCGACCTTTTCAAACTGCGCCTCAAGAATAAACCGAGAACAGTAGTAACTTCATTATACTTTGTATGCAAAGACAAGGTTTTGATGAATCTTTAAGATTAAAAAACATATTTTCTATTTTTGGAATAGGCTGTCCAACCTCTAGAAAAGTGCCAGAAATTAATCTTAAAATATTTTGTCAGCCTTCGTCCATGACCCAATTTTTACATGATCATTTTACATGATCATAAATGATGTGAAAAAATTTAAAAAAATTATCATTTTTGCGATTTAGCGCCACCTATGAAAAAAAATCTAAATTTCGGGCCCGAACGTCGATTCTCACGTGAATAAAATGGTCATTCGTTAAAAATCGTAAAAATTGGGTCATGGACGAAGGCTGACAAAAAATTTTAAGATAATTTTTGGCACTTTTCTAGAGGTTGGACAGCCTATTCCAAACATGGAAAACTTTTTTTTGATCTCAAAGATTCATCAAAACCTTGTCTTTGCATACAAAGTATAATGAAGTTACTACTGTTCCCCGTTTATTCTTGAGGCGCAGTTTAAAAAGGTCCAGATTGCCTCGACCACCCCCTTAATTTAACCCAAAATTGTTCATTTTCCGTTTTTTAACTTTAATTTGAAAAAGTTGGTCCGTTTCTGCTGAATTTAATTTTTAGTATAAATCAAATGATTTTTGCATAATAATTTCCCGGATTAAAACAATATGCAGCAGGGTCCAGCGGATTGGTGAAAGTTTTGTTGCTCAAAACCTTTACTTATCCGCCGGACGTCTGGGAAGATACGCTCTGATTGGTCGATAAAAGAAAGATCTAGAATTTATAATTTAGTTAAAGAGTAGTCAGAGCAAGAATTTAGGCTGGTTTTTTGCTCAATTTTTCATCACAAATGCAAAATTGATCGTTTCGAAAACCTCAGAAACTACTTTTCCGGATAATTGACTCACGCAGTAATTCGAATTAAGCTTCCAAAATGCATTTATTTAATTTCATCTCACCAAATAGATTAAATAAAATTTTGATTAAAAATGAATTCCAAAGTGACTTATATCGACCAAACTGGAAATTAAATAGTGTCATTAATACATCATTACAAAGAATGATGAAAACTGTGGTTTTCATGCACTTATTATAGCAGATAATATTTCCAGAACATCTTTCAACTTTGATTTTCAAGCCAAAAAAATAAATAGTTTTCGTGAAAAAATGGCATTTGAAATAATTGATAGGAAATTATTTGGAAAAAAATGTGTGCCGTTTTTTAAGACTAATCAACTCAACTAGATTACTAAAATTAAACGGTAAAACTAAAAATTAATTAAATAGTGTTTTTATTTACAAAAATACTCAAAAATGCCTATCTTTTGGCTTTTCGAAAACGTCTATCTTTTTGCCTTAGAAGTTTTGAAGAAACCCTATCTTTTGCAGGAGGCTTACGTAGGTTTTGCGTGTGTTTTACCTATCCGGGTTCACTTATCCGCCAGACTCTGCTGTAGTACAGTGGGTGAGACCAATGGGCAACACACGAGCTTTTCGAAAAAGTGTTGCCCATTGGTCTCACTGTTGCCCATTAGTCTCACACGAAGGGTGTTGCCCATTGGTCTCACTAGTCTGATTTTTTTAATTTGATACATGTATTTTCTGAAAACTTAAGGGGGTGGTCATGTCTGATTTGCAATTTTGCAGAGCTATTTTAGGGAAATCTGAATCTTGAGCAATAATTCAAAAAATGCCAATTTGTAGATCTATCCTTAATCTTGCGAAAAAGTACATCACAAATCATTTTTGACCATTACACCAATAGGTACAGTATCGTAACAAGCTGACATTTTCCAAACTGNGGTCGATAAAAGAAAGATCTAGAATTTATAATTTAGTTAAAGAGTAGTCAGAGCAAGAATTTAGGCTGGTTTTTCGCTCAATTTTTCATCACAAATGCAAAATTGATCGTTTCGAAAACCTCAGAAACTACTTTTCCGGATAATTGACTCACGCAGTAATTCGAATAGTTTTCGTGAAAAAAGGGCATTTGAAATAATTGATAGGACATTATTTGGAAAAAATTGTGTGCCGTTTTTTAAGACTAATCAACTCAACTAGATTAATAAAATTAAACGGTAAAACTAAAAATTAATTAAATAGTGTTTTTATTTACAAAAATACTCAAAAATGCCTATCTTTTGGCTTTTCGAAAACGCCTATCTTTTTGCCTGAAAAGTTTTGAAAAAACCCTATCTTTTGCAGGAGGCTTACGTAGGTTTTGCGTGTGTTTCACCTATCCGCGTTCACCTATCCGCCAGACTCTGCTGTAGTATATGTTTTAGACTTCAGAAGTTTCACATCCAGAGACTAAAGCACAGGCCGGGGACGCTACAAAAATCGAAGGAAAAACTTCCAAAAAAATTTAACTGGAAAAATCTCATCCCTTGTCAGAACAATAGAATATTCTTATCGCTGACTTTTTCAGATTAAATTTGACATCGAATTGTGCGCTGGTGATTATTAAGTTTTTTGTACACAAATTTCTATTATCAGTCGGATTTTGATTGGTTAAACTTTGAGCTAATCAGAATCGAGTATCACAACCAATTTTTAGTGTTAGTTTAGGCTCCAAACTTTGGGGTCTTATTAACTTCTGGGATTGTTTTTCCGATGAAGTTTTAGGAAAGTACAATTCAAATTTTGATTTCTTCGAAATAAGTTTTAGCAGCAGGTGGTAGTAATTTTGCTGTTTCGTAATGATCTTGTCTACTTCCACTATTTTTCTAGACTGTTTTGAGTATTTATGAGGGTGATTAACTTTAGATTGATTTGACCTCGGACAGCCTGGAAAGGTTCTGATAGCTAATAAAATTAGTCGCTTATTGAAATAATTTCTATCTTTTGCTTTTTAACTTGCGTAGGCAGGAAACATTTTTACTGTGTACTTTACCTTCGCTACTTCATTCCATTTCCACAAATTAATATCTGAACCACATATAGAAACCGCGGTTACTTTTATTTGACACTCATCGCCGACTGGTTCAATCACTTCTGCATTCAAATCATATTTATAGCCAATTGTTGGAGTTTCTTTCACTAGAGCTCTCATTTTTTTCTAAAAAAAAATATTTAAATTTATTTTCTTGGTTTTGGTGACAAAATTCAATGTTTGCTATTTATGGGAGTGACAGTCTGCACATTTTGAACTAGTCCATCAAATATATCTTTTTATAATGATATAAAATTGAACTTGAGTACTTTGTTGTAGATGCCTATTTCTAATTATCAGTTATTTTTTTGTGTAAATTTTTTTAAAATTTTTTGGAGACTGAACTTTGTGAAGTCATAACCACCAGAAGTATCAACTGGACACCTTGATAATAAGAAGCTTATTTGATACTTTCCTCAAGAAAACAATTCTGATTTTTTTGTTAAATTTTTCACAGAAAACATTTCAAGATTTGTTATACACACATAAACTTACAATTAACTAGGAGGAATTTCCAGATTCTGTCTTTTGAAAACTCGAAAAAGGTACCGAATGTGTTTTAGCTTTTGGGGTTTTCCCCGGGAGATTGAAACGCTTAAAATAAACTAACCAAGTCGTGCTCCGATTGGTTAAGCGTGAATCTCCTGGTATTCACCGAGAATTTCTTTTTCTTTGCACTTTGAGGTGACGCTTTCACTTTTGAAGAAACGCTTGCTCATGTGAAGTGACAATTTTTTTTTAAAATTGTGTGTATTACCATTAGATGTATGGATTTTATATAGTATTTTTTTTAATTTTTTATACAGACTGTACAAATGTTACAATAATGCTAAGATTATCGTTCAATTCAATTTTTTCTCAAAATTATGTCCTTATCAAATGTCATATTTCTGACGAAAATTTAAACGATATCACCTTAAGGAGGTGGCATTAACCCGGCATCTTGGAGTCAATATAACTTACGAAAATAGTAAATCAGTAGATTTTTTCATGCTTATTATAGTTAGCTGAACCGATTTAAATATGTTTTAGCTTCATAAAATTATTTTTATCCATTTTAGGAAGCATTTGAGTTCGGGTTTTCATCTTTGAAATCGTAAAATTTGTAAAAAAATCAAAGCATTATGAAAATTTTCGGCATTTTTTGGCCAAATTTTTTTTTGTTTTAATAACAAATCTGTGAGTAAAAACCAAAAAAACGCCACTTTAACTTTTATCATGGATTCCTACATATTTTCTGACCGCTGTTTGAAAAATCATAAAATTTTAATTTTTCATTGACTTATTTAGAAAAATTATGAAAATTTTCCCCAAATCGAGTCCAAAATTTTTTATTGGTGGTTTTTTGAACTCTCCGTAAAAATCAGGCATAATCATATATTAAATGTTCTGGTATCTATTGAATTGGCGTATGTCAACTAATCGGTAGGTCGCGCGTTTATCATTTCGAAACTGTTGATGAAATTTTCAACACTTGACTGTGCACTCGATAAGTGCCATTCGGCACTGAATCTTTAAAAATTTCATGGTTGTGAAAAATTCCCAATAAAATGGTGGGTAAAATAGGCGCCATTTTGTTTGATAGTCAGGACATATTTTAATATCAAAACGCAATTTAAGGTCAATTTTTATCTAAAAAAAAGCTGCTTTTCTCTACTTTTTGCCAATTTTTACCCTTTTTCATGGAAAAAAACTTTGATATTTAAGAAATTTTTGACTGTGCAGAGTAAGTAGGTAACTTGTTAGCGGAGTACACCCAACAATGTCTGAAGTTTATTAATATCGTCTTGAAAAAAAAATTCTATGGTTGGGTTAAGTTGGAAATTGATGCACAGTTAAAAGTGTTTTTTTGTATTTTTAACTATAGTAAGGTATGTTTAAAAGATAAAAATGTGAACGTTTGTAAGAATGAACACTTTTATTGAAGGTAAAAAATAGAAAAATAAATTTTCACATTTTTTCATACATTGCTTTGAAAAAATGTATCAATCTGCTGGACTTATGCCACCCCCTTAACTTTCTCGAAAATAAGGGGATGGGGAAAGCAAATTAGATATTTTTGAATCGGCTCTCCTGAACAAACTGAATATGGGAAAGGTTCATTTTGCGATTGATTTAGAGAAACGAGTTTGGTGGGTCATTCTGGGAAAACCAAAAAAAAATTCGATCGCACAAATGAGCTCTACAGGCACTAGAAAAGTGCCAAAATCAATTCTTAAAAAGTTATGTTTGGCTTCGTCTATTGACCGATTTTCATGATTTTTTTTCAATTATCTTTCATTTTCATTATCTAAAGACTCTCAAGGGCGAATTTGAAATTTCCAGCTATAACTCGAAATATGATTTTTTGGTCATTTTCCAAAAAATTTCCGAAAAAAAAGTGCTTCAATCAAAATATTTCGTCTTGACGTAAGCCAACTTTCTCGTCTGTGTTTCACTGGCTTTCTTTTGAGCCTAATTTAGAAAAAAATAAAGCACTTTTTTTTTTGAAAAATGACCAAAAAAATCATATTTCGAGTTTTAGCTGGCAATTTCAAATTCGCCCTTGAGAGTCTTTAGATAATGAAAATGAAAGATTATTGAAAAAAAATCATGAAAATCGGTTAATAGACGAAGCCGAAACATAACTTTTTAAGAATTGATTTTGGCACTTTTCTAGTGCCTGCAGAGCTCATTTGTGCGATCGAAATTTTTTTTTTTGGTTTTCTTAGAATGACCCACTAAACCCTTTCTCGAAATCAATCGCAAAATAAACCTTTTCCCATTCTCAGTTTGTTCATAAGAGCCGATTCAAAAATATCTAATTTGCTTTACCCACCCCCTCATTCATTATGGGAGTCTTGTCGTTAAATAGTTGAAAGTCGGGGTTTTCAATGGCCAATCGCCAGAGTGGTATAAATTGTTCGACCAAATAAGATTTTCGTGAAGTTCAAATTATAGAATGGTAGCATAAATATTCATTTTGACTTTATCAGATCAATTTATTTAGTAAAACTATATTGGAATTATTACCACTGCCAAAAAAGCTTCGCATCTTCATTTTCTGGATTTGTTTCGTCGAAAAAAATCTGTTGAAAAATTGAAGAAAAATTAAAAATGTCATCTAAATGATCATTTGAGTTGAAACTTACTTATCAAACGGACTGTTTTTCAAAATTTTTGGCCGTTACTTTCAACAAACTCCGGGTTTTCTCAAAAATTTCCATACAATTTCATTTTAATTGTGTTTAAATCTATGTTTTGCAATATTTATATTGCAAATTAATTATTCGAAATTCAAATTTTGGTTTGATTATAATGGCGGCAAATGGTTCTTTGATCTTTGATGCGCTGATATAATACATGTCATTATGAAAAAAATTATATAATACAGTTGTCACGCCGTTTTGCTCAAAATTAGAAAAAAGCGAAAACCTCTTGTTGATTTCTCATATTTATATTTGACGCAATTTTTCTATACTAAAAAATGTATACAAAAAAATATTTACAGAAAAATTGTATACAAAATAAATGTGAAATTTGTTCAATTATATTCTTACAAAATTCATCGCAACTCTATGTGATATTCGGTGCTTGAACTTCTGAAATAATTATTTTCCTACTTGTTTGACTTTTTCAAAAATTCTGTATACAAACTTTGGTGATAAAATTTAAATATTTTCATAATTCGATTGCTGGTGTTTTTTTTATCTTACCATATGGTTATTTAGGTAATACTTGATCAATAAAAATGTGTAATCTGTGTTCAATATGTTATCTCGGCGTGTGATCTAAGAAACCAGGTGCTCAAATGTCCCGATCTACAAAACTCGAGCCACACCTGTAGCGCTAATGAGCACAATTTTGCACATATAAAAGAAGTTCCAAGTAAGTAAAAACCATAAATTTTAAATATAATTAAAATCTAAAAAATGAATATGAAAAAAAGTTTAAAATCAAAAATTTCCAAATTTTTTGGTCGAAAATCAAACAAACCATATCGTGAAATTGCAAGCGAACCTGGTGATTGGCGACGAAGTATTCAAATTCTAGAACATATTGACCAAATGGAATACTCTCGATTATCCAAATCCAATTCAAATTTATATAGTCTTAACTCCGAAGAGGACTTGGACGTTAGAAAAATGGCGACAGATTTGCAGGAAAATACACTTTGTCAACTCAAAAAAGAAGCTCTTTGTCTTAAAATGCAACGAGATGGATTATTTCATGAAGTGAATCACATTCGGATTAAAAAGTTAAGAAATCAAGAGGACGACAGACGCAGGAAATCAGTGGGGATTATGCAACTAAATCATATAAAATATGAGAGACAATTTTGAGTTAAATATCTTCTATTTTTTTCTGTTATTATTTCTACTCGCCAACTTTTTAAATAAATTTCTCAAATCAAATTAGCAGTTTTTTTATTTTTAGCAAAAAAAGCTCTTGTCCTAGCCTTTGTCTCGTTATAAAAACTAGTACACCGATTGAAATTTGAAAAAAAGCCATTTGATCAATTTTTAGCCGTACATTTGAAAAATTACAAGAAATGCAAATTTTGTTGAAAATATTACGTTGGTCTAGAATAAACAAATAAGAACCAACGATTAGAGGTGGCCGTCCGGATTCCCGATATCGCCGTCCGCTGCCGCCGAATTTGCCAATATAAAAATAACCTACGCAATTTCTCAATTATTAGCTAAATTCCCGCCAGTGCCTTAATCGCCGAAATAACGTCATAATTCGAGATACAATTTCCCAAATCTACCTTTTTAATTTGGCTTTGATTGCTTTTAGTTAAATTCGTCATTCTCATTACACATTTTGATATTTGATTTTCTAACCAATTAGAAAATTTTTTATGAAATTCAAAAAGTTTCAAAATTATGACGTTATTTCGAACGCCGACGCCTTTTTCCTTTTCAACGAAATGATTTATTTCTGTCGTCATATCGTCAAAAGTGCCAGTATCGCAATTTAAAAAAAAACTTTCGGCGATATGAGACCCTCCCTGTTTTTAATATTTTAAATGAAATTCAGAAAATGTCATGAAATTGCGAACAAAAACAATAAATTAAAATTCCGATTTTCCAGGAGTGTGTCCAACGAAGAAAGTAGGGCACAGATAAGTTAAAAAATAACCCTTTCAAGTTCACATTCAAAGTGTTCTTTTCTGAACATGGCGGTTTGATATTTTTAATTATGGGCAATTATTAATGTGACACAAGGCAATCTGGCAGTGTCAGATAACTTGTAATTTTTTCACAATCAATTATTCAATTTCAATAAGTGCTATAAAATGATATTGTCTAATTGCACTGACAGCTTTGTGAGAAATATTTGTGAAATATTTAATTGACGAAATTAGAGTCAAAGCCACTGGTTGTTTAAAAAAGGTATTAAATTAGGCTTTGTACTAGCCTGTGTTCTGAAATCGAATCGGGAAATCGAGTCGGGATC
This sequence comes from Oikopleura vanhoeffeni, assembly GCA_004367855.1. Lineage (NCBI taxonomy): Eukaryota > Metazoa > Chordata > Appendicularia > Copelata > Oikopleuridae > Oikopleura > Oikopleura vanhoeffeni. Next base: position 348,083 of record SCLH01001098.1, on the reverse strand, counting down.
TCGAGTTGGAATCAAAATCCAGCATCCCGGGTCGGGATAGAGCCGGGATCGGGATTTAAATTTAAACTTAGGTTGGGAATGAATCTTATTTTAGCGACTGCCCAGAGATGACAAATATATTATTATTACATTTTTCCCGGTTTTAACCCTCGCATGCAGCAACCCCGCAAATTAACCCTTGACCCGTGAACAACGGTATCGGAATTTAAGTTAAAAAATTGATCGGGACGAGAAAGGGATTTGATCGGGATCCCGGATGCTTTTAAAAATACAGTTGTGATAAATTATTATGTCAACCATCAGAAAAATTATTTTGAAAACCATAACTATTTATAAACAAATCTTAATAGTAATTTGAGTCGGTTTAGAAGTTAATTAGGCACCATAATTTTATATTGAACTGATATTTTTTCTGTTTTCGCTGGAGTAAAGAAATAAGAGATAAATAGCAAGAACCAATGGTTCTGAACCATACAAACTTCCCAAGGATTGTGACGAGACCGGGATTGGGAACTCATCTTGTTTCAGAACACTAGTACTAGCAATCGTCTTTCAATTTTTTTTAACCGGTACAGAACCTGCTTATTTCTGTGTTTTTGCTCATAAGTTATAAGTTATAACTAAGGTTATACCCGAGGCTAAAACTATCTTTTAACTAAAAAGTTTATGAACTATTAAAAAAATTATTAGCGCAGAATAAGAGAAAAAAATTCTTAAAACAAAAAAATTCTGATTTTTTTTCTAGGGTTCAATCATTGATGACATTCAAAAGTTCAAATTCTTGATTTGAGTTGCAGCTCAACCTCCCTCAAGCTTGTTTTGCTGACAATATAAAAGCTAGGAAATGATTAGAACAAAACATTTTTAGGCAAACTTCGGCAGCTTGGATTTTTGGGTTTTCAGCTCTTTCGTTTACGCAGTTTTTATCAAAATTGAACAAAAACTTAAATAAGGACTACTAGGATGGCCGAATTTTTTTTTAAAATGTTAGAATCGTTTTTTTTGAGAAGGTTTCACACCATGATCCTTAATAATTAAATCTGGCATTTTTAATTTTGCAGATAGTGCTCTTGGGTATAACCCTAGTCATAATCGGTTAGTGGTTTCGAACAAATTTGTTCCCTTGATGATGATTTAACCTTAATTTCATCAACAACTCATTGTATGAGAGCCTATCAGTAAAAGGTATTAATTCTATAATACCGTATAATAGTGCTATTATATCCCCCTTTTACACTTTGCTTAAAATTTGGGGAAACATTTTTTTGTCAGAATATTTTTTCGTCGAAATTCGTAATTCGTCAAAATTATTTTCGTCATGATAAAAATTTTTAAAGGGATTGAAAAAAAGTAAAGGATTTAATTTTTTTCCTAGTATGTCGAATCATTAATGTTATTTTATGAGATTTTTAAGGAAATTTTAATTATGAGTAGAGTGTTGAGGAGACTCGTGATCAGTGGTAGTCGATATAACCCATCTATAAATTAGCTAGGAACAGTTCGTGATGGAATTTCAATTCAATCTACATTTTAAGGCTGGGCAGTAAAGGCCAAAAAAAAGATATTTTATATTTTTCTTGCAGTTGAATATTTTTTTAGAAAATATGATTTTAATGTAAATTTGAGCTTAATTGAGAACACAAAAGTAAATTCGATAAGTTTTTTTTGATGAAAATTTGTTGGGAAAATCGACAAAACGAATATTTTTCTTCAAAAAAGCCAATTTCAAAAAATTTATTCTGAAGTTAGTAGATAGTTTTTCAGGTAAAACTTTTTCAGGTTCCGGTATTTATTTTTTCTAGTAAAAGCTTTTTTTTTTACCCCAGTCAGGAGTCCTTGGAGAACAGCCCCTGTTTTAAAAATCTGTCCACAAATTGACTTTTAAACATCCCAAATTTAATTTTAACGTTAGCCAGTAACGTTGTCAGAAGCAATAGAAAATTTATGACCTTTTTACAAAATTTTGAGATATACATAGGGCCATACGTTTTTTGCGATGTACTTGTTAACACTAAACGTCGTTCTACGGTGAATTTTGTATTTATTTATAAACACAAGGTGAATTTGATCATGAGAAAATAAATAAAAGTAAAGTAAAATGCTGCAAATACCATCTTAAGGGGGTTCTAGGCCCTTCAAATATAGTTTTTGCGAAGTTGAATTTATGCTCATTTGATTCGAAAAATTGGCTAATATAATAATATAGCTCTCGGACCTGAAATAATTTTTAACTTAAATTTTTCATTCAAAATATTACCCGTTCAAGAGCTAAGCTACTTCAAGGTCTACTTAAAGGTCAATTTCACAATTTTTAAAAAGACTGAAAACTCCACTAAAAACGAGCAAAATAGAAAAAATTGAATTCAATATAGGGTAACTTGACTAATGCGCGGTTAATGCTGCTGCTTAAAAAGTTCTAAATGACTGAAAACCGGTTTTTGAAAAAATATACTGGCTTTTCAGTTCAAATATTTAAATTTTTCTACTTTTAAACGTCCCGTCTCAACTGAAATATTAAAAATGTTTTTAAATAAGAGTGAAAGTTAAATGAACAAATTCACTTAATTTAGGAATATGTTTTCAAGTTCAATTGTCTTGTAGACACATACAACTACAGCTTTATATCAATAATAAGTTGTCACTCCACAATTCTCGAACAATTTTGGTCAAAATATATCAGCTATTTAAAAAACATGTTTACAAGTTTGACTTGTCTCGTGGACATTTAAAATATTTGTTGATCTGAATCACCGATTTTTGAAATAAAAGTGTCTGTGAACATATTTCCCACAATTTTTCAATGTTTCAAAGTTGCTCTGTGTCTCCAAGAGTTCAAACAATTTATTTTCGAAAATTAGATCAGTTTTCAAGAAAAGTTCTTAGGAAGTCTTTCGGGAAATTGCGACAACTTTCGGAAACCGAAATTCCCAGCGGCCTGTCACTAGTTATACAGTTTGATAATATATTCATTCATTATTTTGATTTGCCCCACGAAGTTAATTCAATTTCTCTATTAGGACCGCATATTATTTTTTTCATGACTAATTTTGAACTCCATTTTGACAGCACAAAGAAAATTTCAATTTATAAATTTACTTTTTGTGCTTAATATCATTAAATATCATAAATAAAAAACAGAGAACTTAAATTACAAATATATCTTACCTTAAATATTTATAAATAATACGTATATATACACCACTTTCGTCTATAATGAGCGTAAACAGGGAAACCAAGTCGTTTGCAAAGAACTCAAAAAATGCTGACAATAACAACACAGCTCGTTAGATACACAAAGTTAACATGGGGGTTCAAATTTTACTTCAAAAATATGTAAAGCGAATCGACATTCAAATAAATTTAAATTTACATTTAAAAATTTCAAATAATTTTTTTCTCCCAGATTGCGCATCCGTCTTCGAACAAAATATCATGAAGAGACATAGGTCAAAATTCAATTATTTTACGCAAGTCGAATAGAACATTACCGCTAATATGATAATCCCTAAACGACCTTATTTGAACAGATTCGGGGTTGAGAAAGCCTATCCAGAACACTGCCTGAGACTTCCCAGCACTCATGGGGGGCCGGCTTCAGCCGCCACACCCTAATCACAAAGCCGTAAAAGGGATAGATGTGGTAGCGTATTTTATATCCCCAACATTTTTACACACCGCCTATAAGAACTCTGTTAAGAGTAGGGCCGGAATATAACAAAAGTGTGAATAGCTATAATTCTGTTCTCATATACAAAAATCTCAATATCAAAAAAGAGACAAATTTAAGCGGGTGGGAGAAGTGAATGCTGGAACTACCCTCCTCCAGGGACTGAGGGTCATAACGGCAAAGCTAAAGAATAATAGAAAAAAAATACGGGAACAAAAACTTCTCTATCAACTTGTCAAGTAAATTTTTGATTCTGGGTGAAGGGCCTCACCAGTGCCGTACTGAAAGAAACCGAAAAAATGTTCCGCAAACACAAAAATGTTAATTTCGGGTCAATGCTGCTTTAAATAGGATTTCAAACAAAGATTGTTTCCGTGAAAGCACGACGCTTCAATGAGACAGCAGGTCCGTTAAAAAAAAAAAATCTCCTTCGTATTTTTAAACGGAAAAATAAATCAAAATTCCTTTAACAAAATCTGATTAAATCCTCGGTCATTTGCTTCAAAAATTGAAATAAGACAATATTCAAATCGTATGGAAAGGCCATACATTCCCAAAAATATTAAAAAAATATCTGGTTTTAATGGGGCCGGAAAAACAAAGGAGAGTATAATCCCAGCAAAGGGAACTCTGTGTTATCAACGCCGCCCTACCCAGGACAAATCAAACATAACCCCATTTAATGTTTAAAATATGTTTTTTCTGAATCGTTCTTTCGTTCAATCTCAAAATAATCAACAATTTCACACCTGTCATACACCCACAACCCCTTAACTGAAAACATGTCAAAAATATGGTGTTTTCATTTTTTACAAAAAAACGGTGCACAGGGGCAACAAAACTAGAAAATTTTAAGTGCTCTCACGTCATCATATGGTGTGTAACAACAGTAAATTGGCTTACAAAAAAAAAATACATTAACCTCCGAGGATAAAAACCTAATATAGAAACTGAATCAAAACGACATCCGCTGCAGTTGAATCTCAAAGGCCACATAATATAATTAACCCACCAACTNCCTTAAGGGGGTTGTGGTTGTAGAATGTTGAAATTGCTGGGTAAATAGCCTTCTCCTCCAGCTGGACTAGAAGGGTCGATAACGGGCAGATACGAATGAATGAGAAAAAAAATACTGGAGACTAAAACTTCTCTATCAACTGCAAGTAAATTTTTTTAGATTCTGGTAAAGGGTGGCTCACCGGTGCCGTACTGAAAACCGGTATAAATATGTTCTCAATTCACTAAATTAGTTAATTCTACTTCAATTTTTGCTTTAAATTGAATCAAACAAAGATGTTGCGGAAAAATACGACGTCTTGAAATAGATAATGCGCCGTCTGGTTTAAAAAAAATATCCTTCGGTTTTTAGGCGGTAAAAATCAAATTCAGAAAATCTGATTATGCTCGGTCAATTTTGTTTCAAATTGAATAAAACAAACTTATTATGAAACGTATGATAATTTTCGAATATATGTTGCCAAGCTCGTTGAAAAACTTATTCTCTGTTTGTTTTTATACGTAAAATAAGTTCATTAGATATAATTTCTGTGTTGGTGAAGTACGTTGCAGGCTTCATGTGTTCGAGGCGTG
>SCLH01001098.1:247931-335528 GCA_004367855.1 Oikopleura vanhoeffeni | reverse complement strand
AACAAAACATTCGAAAAAAAATTCAATTATTTTCTTGAAACCGAATCTAAATTCTTTATAATGAATTTGCAACAAAAGATTCCTCGATCCATTTTTTTTCTCTTTTTTCGATGATTTTAGGTATGCTGGAGCCACAATTGTGGCTCTGTGCTCAGTCTTTGAGTGTTTTTTTATAAAATTACTTGATGAATTGAAATTATCTGGACTTATTGGTATTCACCTATCTTTGCAAAAACCCAAAAAAGGTCAACATGAATCCAAAATAAAAAACAAAAATCCAAAAAAATATTTAAAAATCAAAACTTTATAAAATAAACTTTAAACTGTACACCAAATATAATAGGAAAATCTAGCCTCTCTAGTTTTCAAAATCTGCCCAAACCAAGTCTTCAACAAAGCAATAAAATCACTATTAGCTAGGGTGAAACCTTACGTCTAATCAGTCACATAAAATAAAAAAAGGGTTAAGGTTCGGACCGGGAGAACCATGGGCCAAACTAAAAGTTTTCGTGACTGTTCTTTGACCTCACACGGGTTATCATTACGAAATAAAATGACCCAAATGTAAAAAAAAATTGGGACCCCTAGGGGTCAAAAAATTGCTTAAGAAAACTTCTTTTTCTGTCTTCAAACTCGATAAATATTGTTTTTTTCAATTGAAAATGGCAAAAGCGTGACCGCAACGAAATTTGGGTTTAGATAGAATAAAATTTTTTCGAATAATTTTAAACAAAAAAATTTAGTCAGTTGAGGGAAAATTTTACTATCGAAAATGACGAAAATGCGTAGGCGGAAAAATGTTTTTTGATGAAAATATTTGGCCAATATAAAAAATCGGCAATTTTCACATTAAAACCCTAATACACCCGCAAAATTCTTATGTGAAAATTTTTTTAGTTCTCAAATTTTACATCAGAATTTTCATTTAGTTTTCAGTTGAATTCAGTCGTTTAAAGGTTCAAATTTTCCCCGGTCCGAACCCTAGGTATACTGTATAGTTTATGTAAAAAATTTATATTTAAAACCAAACTTTGTTTATCAGAAATTGTTTCTAACAGATTCAAAATTTGTAATTTGCAAGTGATTTGGAATAATTATGACGCAGTTTGAACTTTTAATGCCCCAAAAAATAATTTTTGGCATCAAAATACCAAGAACAGTACTATAATGAGCTGTATATACTCACATCAAACATCTCATTTTGCCAAGTACATATTACATTTTCATGTTAAATTGTTATCACATCCGGCACAAGCAGTGATTTTTAAATAAATAATTTCCATAAAGCCGTTTTAAGTATTGTGAAAAATAGGAGAACTCCTGTGAATATTGTTTGTACCAAAACGGAAATACAAGACTTTTAGTCGCCACTTTTCTGTGTCTTTTTTTTGAGATATTCAGATTATTTGAATAATTAATCACATTTTTGGATGGAATTGAGAGTTTTTAACTAATCTTCAATATTTTGACAGATAAGTTACATTTTTTGAGTTATTTCACTATTTGACCCGTACTGTTACGCGAATTTGAGTTGTATATCAATAAATTAGTCTCAATAAATCGTACCAAAATACAGATGAATTTTTTTCTGTGCGAAAGAGCTGTAGAGTTATGTTACATAAGTTATGTAGGAACGGCAAATGTTTTTTTGCTCAACATTTTTCAAATGATGTTTAAATTGTGTGTTAATGCCTTGAAAAAATAATACGTTCGGTAAAAAAAATTTTATAAAAAGTCAGGTAAAAATAAAATGTGTTCGACATTGTGGTACTATAGTTATCATAGGGTTGGTCTAAGTGCGGGTTAGCCTTAACATGGCGCTATTATGATTTATGTCGCATAAATTATGCTATCAAATAATCTCAACCCACGCAATAATATTTATCACTCGAAACCACTTCCACGACTAGTTATGTGATTCAAGTTTGTTTCTTTTTTCAATCTATAAAAGGTGAAAATAAAAAAATCAGCATTTTCGCTTTTTGATATTTGACAAACCATATTTATTCGAGAAAAATTTATAAAAAGTCATTCAAAAAGAACGCTTCAAAATTTTTTTAAAATTTTGCTTTCAAGAAATCTCATAGATACAAGCCGAAGTAGAAAAAAAATCGAAAAATTTGTACCAGTTAGAGATACATTGTCAATGTATTATACCTTTTATTAAAAGCTAATGTGGGATTGATCACCTCCAAAAATTTCTACCAGTAAGCAAGTTTTAATGTGTTTGAGGTGTACCCGTTAAAGAGAAGAAATGTAAAAATTTAATTGACACCTCATAATCCAAATATTTGATCAAATTTCAAAATTATTTCAAAACAACCAATAAACAACCCGGAAATCCATAAATTCCAAATTTTTAAAAATATACATTTTCCGACATCTAAGATCAAGAAACAATGTTTTTCAACTCACACAAAATTCGTGTTCAGTTCATTCCAAATTATTTTTCATGAATTGTTCAAATTTATCAAAAATCTATCCGCTCATACCATTATTTATAATAAACAAATGATCTTTCTAAACTGTTCGATATAATCTTTCGCCGATTTGATTCCGGAACAATTAAAAAAATCTTGTTTTCTGGATTATTTGAGTTATTATTGACAAAGGAAGTTGTTAAAATAGGTTTCATGACTTCCTTTATTACCTCCCTTTTGTTGATAGATAGAATAGTTTACTGACTGGAACATTAATTCAATACAACAGAATTTTTGTCATGCATAATTGGTTTTTTAATCTGACAAAATATATAATGAAACTGGGTACTGTCAACCGTGGGATAAGTATTCTCTGAATTCCAAATATCCTCGAAAAAAAACTACGCTATTTCACGATTTGAAGATAAATTAATTTTACCGTCCAAATCGCCTAAAGTGCCTATATTGCCGAAACATCCTGTCGATTTGAAGTTTTAATTGAAAATTGTTTGAGTGCGTCATGAATGACGTTACATTTTTGTTTAATTGAGTTCAGTGTACTACTTTATTTCTTAAATTTTGAAGATTTACTTTATTTTAACCGATCGTTAAACTCCTCATAAAATAAAGAAAAATTTTCGATTTATGACGTCATTTCGAAAACTTACTCTTTTTTTCGTTTTGAACTCTATATTGCCGAAAGTTCCAATATCGCCAAAAGTGCCATATCCTATTCCGAGTACAGTAGATCAGAAATGCCTAGGTAAAAATACAAACCAATTACAAGGTAAAAATTACAAGGTAAAAATACAAACCAAATACAAACGAGAGTGAGACGGGCCAACCAACCAATCAAATCCCTGAATTGAACACACAATTGGTTTGTATTTTTACCTAGGCAATTTTGATCTACAGTACTCGGAATAGGATATATGGACGATATTTCTGAGAGTTTTTTCTAAAAAAATTCGGCTATATTGGCACTTATGGCGATATAGGGACAGAAATAAATGTTTTTCATTTAAAAATAAAAAAAACGCGTAAGCGTTCGAAATGACGTCATATGTAAAACATTTTTTTAATATTATAAGGAGTTCACAATAGGTTCGAATGAAGTCAACCACCAAAATCAAATAAAAGTTGAAAAGAGTGCATTTGGGAAATTTAATCCTGAAAATGACGTCATACATGACGCCCACAAAATTTTTTTTTATATAAATCTCAAATAAATTCGGCGATATCGCGCATTTTCGGCGATATTGGCACATTCGGCGATATTGGCAATGGAAGTATTTCAGCAAAAAATCGTGAAATTTCGTAGGTTTTTTTCGGCGACTACGGCAAATTCATTTATATGGGGCCGACAATATCGGCCTTCCCGAGATATATTTTGAATCTGCTTTGAAATTTTATATTAACTGTTAAGTTTACTTTTTTTCAAAAATTTAAAAATATTTTGGAATATTATTTGTTATTCAACTGTGGTTGAAAGATCGAAAATTTAACTTATATTCAAACTTTTTTTCAAAGATACCATCGTTTTGTCAATCATAAATTTCTATGTGTTATTGAGTGTTTCTAGAAAATCTAATTTGACAAAATCTAAAATATTGACTTCACTATCAAAAGTAAAAAAAAGGTCAAAAACACATCGAACCAGTTTTTTAGTCGTCAGATTAAATTTTATTGCATTCTGTTCAATAAAAACTTTCGATGGAAATGATAAATTTTTACTCACTCTTCATTTTCAAGCGCATCAAGCACAAAATTGTATCATCATAATAATCGAATTTCAAGAACTTTTTTTATCGAACAACAAACAAATCAACACTATTTAACCCTCTGATTCTAATCATAAAAGCAAATTTCCGCAAAGTGGGTTTAACAGGTTAATAAAAAGAGTTTTGGTTATTAACAATTGATGATAAGCGACCGGATGTGTTTGGCGGACTCGAATATGATCGGCTCTTTACAAAATAATAAACTCTGTTTGAAGAAACGTTTCAGGAACAATAAATCAACTATTATCTAATAAACATTATATAAATGTATAAACACCGTCAACTGCCTTTTGTAAAATCGCGTTATATTACTTTTTGAATGGAAGTAAAAGGCGAAAATATTCTAAAAAGGAAAAATGTTTCTGAATGTAAACTATTTTTCTGAAAAAAATATGATATTGATTTTAATTCGAGCACAATTCAGAACAAAAATATAAATTCTATTTTTACTTGAAAATTTTCTGAAAAATCGATAAAACGAATATTTTGCATGAAAAAAGGGCCAATTTCAAAATTGATTATTCCGAAAACTGTTTTTTCATTTGAAAAATATCTAAAGAAACGCAAAATTTTATTAGGAGCAAGAATATCAGCATTTTTCCATAACTTTTTTTTTAATTTTCAAAAATCGAAAATGTCATTTGTTTGGCTTTTTACTTTGTTGGCCTTTAACTGCCAACCCATTTTTTAAGATTGGATGCAGAGGTTTTTTTCTCTTGTTTAATAATTTATTTGCAATTTTGTTGGACAGGTAAATCACCAGGTAAAATGTGGGATAAATGCAAGCAATAAAAAATTAATATTATTTTGGTTTCGCAATTTTTGCCACTCTACTCAGGAATCGGCACGGAGTAAAATTGAAACCATATATATCCTTTTCGGAACGGAACTCCATCTCAAAACGCTACTATCTCTACAAGCGCGTGTTCGAATCCCACTGATGTTGTCTTAGTGATTGCTTGAGTGATTACACACCGATAAATTCAGCGGTTCATTATCAAGACTTTGCCTATAATCAATATTAATATAATCACTAAGACAACATTAGAGGAATTCGAACACGCGCTATAGAGATAGTAAGCGTTTTTGAGATGGAGTTCCGTTCCGAAAAGGATATTGGTCGGATCGCAAGGGGTAAAATTTCAGATGGATTGACTCAGATCGTATCAACTGGTAGGTATTTGTTGAAACAAACCTAATCATATCAGATTTAATGAGGTCCAAATTTTAACTGTATGGGATCATATCCTGTACCGAATACAGTGAATCAAAATTGCTGCGACAGGAATACAAACCAAATGTGTGTACTACACACTGTGTAGTATTCAGTGTATTGGTTAGCTATATTAGTGGGTGATGACTCATCACTGATGAGGACCTCACTATTTCTTTAAATGGGGCAGGTGTGTCACGTGAGTCCTCACCACTCCCTAATATAGCTAACCAATACACTGCATACTTCACACATTTGGTTTGTATTCCTATCGCGGCAATTTTGATTCACTGTATTTGGTACAGGATATCGCTTCCGATACGATTCTTTTTTTTCAAAATCATCGAATTGTATAGGATCGACTGACCAGTGATTTTCGATTGTATTGTATCGGAGCAACTGATACCAAAATAACGACTTTAAGTAAAATTATGTTATGAATCGGATTAGATATTAACGATCCGATCCGATAATTCCAATACGATCCGATCCATTACTAACGATCAATGAATCTACTGCTTTCGTATGGCAAATCGCTATAAAATTGCAAAAATGCAATTATCTGAAACGATTTAGGTCTTTGACTTCAATTTTTGCACTTGTGTCATGTATCTGCGGATATCTACATATTAACCAAAAATAAATGTATTCATGATAGTACTTGATTAATAAGTTACAAAATCAAACACTTCTGTTTGGCGCAAAGATTTTTCAGTAAATATCTCAGAAAAAAACTCGAAAATAAGTAATGGGTTAGATGCTGAGTAAATGTGCAACCATATATGTGTGTATGTGGCAAATAACTGTGATATAAATAACTTGGAATATAATGTTGGTTCCATAAATATACTGGTAATACACTTTTTTGTATGAGTTTGGTGTACTTTTGACAAATAACAATGTTATAAGTCTATTTAACGCCTGAAAATCACCTTCGAAACATCATTCTTAAATTTATGCATATTCTACGGTAGAAATACTGTAGAAAATTTAAAAAGGTTGTTTTTAATAACACACATGCCTGTGTTATTAAAAACAAACTTTTTAAACTTTCTAGAATATGCATAAATCTAACGTTTTCTTATTTTAGTACTGTAAAAAAACACTGATGATGAAAACTTGATTGTCGAAATATATAGCATGTCATATTTTGCTTCCGTTTTTAATTTTTGCAGAAGCTTACCTCCGCGAGTGAGAATACTCAAATTTTGAAAACACCTACGTCTTTGCCAAATTTCAGCGTTCTTATTGGCGAAGGTTAGTTTCTGCAAAAAATAAAAACGGGAGCAAAAATGTGACATGCTGTATGTTACAATAAATATTCAGTTTGCTCAAAACAATTTTATGAAGATTTCTCAAGCAACGCAAAACCATTTTTTAATTATTAATTGAGACGTTAAATCGAAAATGATTTCAGTCAAAAGTAAAAATCTTCATATTTTTTGGGCAGCTTAGCTTTATAACACGGAGTGCCTCATAACCCTTTACGAGGAAGGTAGATATTTTCTAGTTTGGTCCAGTACATAAGTAGTACATAAAACACTAGACCAAACTAGAAAATATCTACCTTCCTCGTAAAGGGATAAGTAACCTGACTAATCAAATTATTTCTATTTTTTTTAACGACATCTAAGTAATTAAAAAACAAGAAGTTAATCTTCATGTTTCGCTTTTATTGCATCTTTAAGATTTTTTGACAATAAAAGGTTCAGAAAAAATTTGCGAGAGCGAAAAACATATAAGTTATGTGTGTGGGTTGTGATTTAAAAGCTAACGTTTAATGGAACATTATAGATTTTGAGCAGAGAAAGTTATCTGAATTGTGAACGCTGTAAAAAATTACAGTAACAGCATATAATTTGTTCTTAGTTCGTTTGATTATAATTTCGAGAACTTGAATTTTCAAAACTTGAATAAATGTTTTTGATTATATATTTTCAAAAATATTTTCTCAAAATTTACCCTAGTGTTAAAAAAATAAATCAGTCAGAATTGAGTCATCGCCATGAAATGGTCTTTTCTATTATTTGTCGGTCAAATTTACGGATTAAACACTAGTCCTAGTTTCACTTCAATATACTTTTAGCAAATATAGGATAACTTCATAATCTTAGACTGTTTTGCAAATATGCAGATATCTACCTTGAGCAAACTTCCTTTGTTTTAAAGACTATCCGAGAGTTGCCAAAAACATGTTTTTGAACGTCATAATGTAATCTCGCAAATGTACACATATGTTTTCAGAGATTTACTTTTTTGAAAAATTCATCAGTGTTATTTTATTTATTTTTTAAATAAAACTTAATCGAAACTTTCAGAAACAAAAGTTTAAAATCCTACTGATTTTTCCCATTTTTTAAATCAAATTGAAAATATACTTATTATGTAACATAATTTATGTTGCTTCGGTTTTTTTGAAAATTCTTTGAAATTTTCATAAATTCATCGACGCCATTTATACTACAAAATTATTTTCGCCGAAGAATGAGAAATACTTTTAAACATTTCGATTCGAATTTTCTGAAAACAGTTGTTTTACGGAATGTTTTTGCAAAAAAAAATGTTGAAAAAAGGTGTTAAATAAAAATTTATAAAACTGCTTATTAGTAAAACTTGATATTTGGTCCAAAAATGTTTCAAGTTTTCGCTGAAAAATTGTGAAGAATTTTTTTTCTACTTTTTTTAAATTTCGGTTTAATTTACAATCCTAATCCATAAAAATGTTAACAATAAAAATTTACGGATTTTCTTCCAGAATTTTTCCGAGATTTTTTCTATAAATATTGACGTTATTTAAGTTTACCTTGAATAAACCTTTTTAGATTATAGGTCAATATATATTTTGGTTATTGTTTTCAGAGCAAAAATTATTTTATTATTTTATTTACTTATTTTTGATTGACAGAGTAGTTGTTTTATGAGAACCATGTCGGATTATAAAGACCAAAAAGCAAATAAAGTTCCAAAACATGATTTTATTATTACTCTGGTCAATTTAGCATGAAATTGCAAAAATGCAAAAATTGAGATCTTCATTAACCCAGAAGTTTGTTTACTTACAATAATTGAGACGTTCCCATCAACAAATTAAGGATAATAAAGTGGTTTAAATAATTATTTTATACTTTTTGCCTAATTTACACTGATAAAATTTTAAATAGTTTATCCTTCTTCTCAAATTGATTCAAAATATCTCAATATACTCACCCAGTGTTCTGAAGCGGGATTGAAAGATGTTATGAGCTCTGAATTAAAAAACATAAACTTGTGGAATATGATCAACATTCTGAATCACTTTTTGCATCAATAATAATCATCATGAAGTTTGAAGAAAAACGAACACCATAAATTATTTCGAAAAAATATAGCCTCCTGATTTTTTTTGAAATATTTATCAAACAACTCCATAAATATTTATCGAAAAAGTAGACTTGGAAATTATTGATAAACAAGGTACCATAAATGTCTGTGAAAAAAGTAGTCTTTGAAAGACCCTTCTCAAATTCACTCTATGAGTAGGGAGCGCACCGGTAAAACTAACGAGAGAACTACAGTAGTTGATACAAATTATTTGACCTCACGGGGGTGGTTGCCTCAGAAAAAAACGATTCCGGGCACAAAAAAAGTTTTTGGCCATTTAGTGGTCAAAAATGGACTTTTTAAAATGCCCATTTAGAGCACTGACTTCGATTTTTAGCATATAAAAATCCATTTACCTGATTTTTCAAATAAAAGATGGTCAAGAATTATACGCAGTTATTGTTTCAGGAATAATGTAGGTGCAAATCGAAAAAAATCAGCGCTGATCGGACCAATCAGATTATGCGTATTTTTATTGACTATCTTTTTTTGACTCATCTAGTATATATCGACGAAATTATATACGTCATAAAGTTTTTATGAGTAGCGTCATGACTCATGACGCGTCAGAAATTCAACCTACGAAGAAATAATGATAACAATTTCGTAAGTCCGAATCGGATTCCTAATCAGTGTTCTGAAAGTCGAAGACGTTTTTTTTGGATCTGGACTCGAATGAGTTGGGGTTTTAGAACAGGTTAATGTTAACTGTCATGGTTGATTCAAATAAAATTGTCGAAACCAGTAGTGAAATATAGAACTTTTATATTTTAAATAGCAGTCTGTTTCAAGGTTCTATTTATTCAATAAAAACTGTTTAATTCCATTCTAACACCTCGACGAAAACAGCGGGTGACTAGATGTTGAATTTCATATCTATTATTCTCCAAAATTTATGAAATAAAGTGAGATATTTATCGATTTAATTTTGTTAATTTAAGGTTTCAGTCAAGCATACAGATATTGTAAATTAAGTGTTTCAATTCTAAAAAAATATATAGTTTTTCCAACCAAAGATAATCTTGAAAATTATGGTGATCTCTATAGCGCGTGTTCGAATCTCACTAGTGTTGTCTAAGTGATTGTTTTCGGTGCAATAATAAGCAAAGGTGCTTGATAATGAGAGCGCCTAAGTTGATTGATGCGAAATATCAGCAGAGCAACCCCCCGGCCAATAATGCAGCGTGTGATTCGTCATCAGTGGGATTTGAACACGCGCTTTAGAGATCACCATCATTTTCAAGATTCACTTTGGTTTGAAATAGAATATCTCTTTAACACTTTTTGCTAAAATTGCGTAGCCACTACTCCTTTTAACGTGTGATTTTAACGTTGTGGCTACGCAATCTAAGCAAAACGGATAAAGGGATATACAAGAGAGTTAAATTTTTAGACCTATTCATATTTTTCAAAGTCAATTTTAAAATAAAACTCTTTCAACATTATCAAAGCTGTATTATCTAACAAAATCAGAAACGTAAAGTATTATTACAAAATCCATCAAATCACATCAAAAACTTTCAACAAATGAATCCTTAATCTGCAACAGAAGGTGCACTTTATTGAAAATACCTCCTTTGAACGTTTGCCATGTCCGGCAAGGATCATAATCGATATATGCATATGAAGTAATAAACCCCGTTGCATTTTCATTTAATTTCTTCTTTTGTTTGTACGATTTGTATTTCAGGTGGAAATATAAATCCGGATATGTGACAGTCTTGAATGGGATCAGGATCCATCAAACGGCGGTGAGGATCAGCACCCCCTTAACTGATAATTGATTATTAGTTGACGGACGAGCGATTTGAGCACCATCATATTTTCACGACGATTAACTCTTTCAGACGATATTAATTAATTTAAAGACAAAACAGGACCACTTTTGACGAAAAATGAAAACTTACTTACTACTGTCTGAATTATTTTGGAAAAAAATTATTTAGAATTCTAGCTTTGTGTATATTTTGTTGAGTCATAATCAAGTATTCAGGTTTTTTTCTGAGACATTAATTTTCTCGAGTTTAATTTATAAAACTTTCTTCTCGTACAATTTTCAATATCTAAAAATATCATTTTTTCAGAATTTTGTTTACTTCATATTTCATAGTCTGAAAAATATCATTTTATCTCTGAATTTTATCTTCTTAAAATTTTTAGACATACAAATTTCAATTTCTTAAATTTTCATTGTAATAAAAATTTATAACCTTAAAATTTTAATTCTTAAAATTCCATTTTGTAAAAATTACATTTCCAAAAAAAAATAACTTTTCTTTCCTTAAAATTTTATTTTTTTTGTTTACATCAAATGTAAAACATTTTTTAAAATTTCATTATCTGAAAAATTTACTTTTCAAAAATTTATTTTTCTAAAGATTTTCGGAAATATAAATCTTGATATGTTACAGTCTAGAATGAGATCAGCATTCATCAAAAGGCGGTGGTGATCAGCACCTCCATAACTGATTATTGATGATAAGTTGACGGATGAGCGATTTGAGCACCAGACATAATCAAAGAATTGAAACACAATAAAGATAATACCACTTTTAAAAAAAATATAAAGCTAACTTATAAGGCTTAACTTTTAATTATTTTGAAAATGTTTTCAAGTTTGTACTACTATTTGTACTACTATGTACCATAATTTTAAAAATTTATAATTTGCTGCAAAATTTCCTTTTTCAAATTTTCATATTTTGATAACAGGATTCATCAAATGATAGTAAGAATCAGTACCCTTCTTACTGATAATGGATTATTAGTTGACGAACGGGCAATTTGGGAACCAAGGCATTTTGACGATTATCAAGTCTTCTTGACATTTTTTGTCTAATACTGTACAATATAACTGTACAAGCTTACTCGACTTCAAAAATCGAAAATAAGCTCTTTACTTTTAGATGCCCGATTTAGCCAGTCGATACAACCCCTTAAACATTTTTTTTTTTGGCGTTTTGTTAAAAACAATAAACCTTGATGTTTCTTGATCAATAATTTTGAAGTGATTAAAATTAACAATCTAGGACCAAACTCCCTTAAAAATAACTCAGAGCCGACTACTCCCTGAAAATAACGACTATGGTCCGACTATCACTTTAAATAATAATTAACACTTTTTCAACCAAACCAAGTATTTAGGGGATGGAATGGGGATGGGATCATCCCATCCCCTTGGGGATGGCAGGGATGGGATGGGATAGGGATGGGAAAATTTTTAGGGGATACGGATGGGGATGGAAAATTCGGTCGGAGATCTTCCCTTTTATAACCCTGCTTGAGCTTTCCGTTTATTGAATGCGATTTATTCAAAATCTACCTGATTTCAGAAATTTCAGGAAGTTGCGAAAAGTCTATCCAAAAGTTTTTCTTAGATAATTCTCAAAATTTATTTTTGTTTATAGCAATAAATTAGTCTTCATAAAAATAAGGAATTTTTAGCCAATCTGATTATCTTGGTCACCCTACTTAAGATCCCTATCTGATATCCTTCATCAATATTTGCTCTCAATTATTATTATTGGTTTTATTATGTCTCAATTGGACCCACAACCCCCTTAAAGTCGGTCAATTCCTCCATCTTTCGAGTAAACTTAAATATTTGTTATCATGTGATAGTAATCTACCCGCCCTAATTTACCTATATAAATTACAAATAGATCGTTCTTAACATTTGTGTTTTAATCACAAAACACAAAATTTTTTGTCTTTTCACCGATTTCGGATTGATAAGAGGGATATCTTGGAATTCATTTCTTAATTTTTTAAAAATTCATATCTCAAAATTTCATTTGCTTACTATTTCATTTTCTTACTATTTTATTTTGTTTAAATTTAATTTTCATATTTGAACGAAATAATTTATTTCTTTCCCGATACCGCCAAGAGTGCCAGTATTGCCGGCATTGCACAATATCGCCAAAAAATTTTGAAAAAAACTTTCGGCGATATTGAGGCCTCCTTTTAATTTCCTTTCGAAATTTAATTTTAAAATATTTCTATTCTGAAACATTATGATTTCTCACTACAAGGAGGAGGCCCGGTATCGCCAGCCCAATATCGCTGAATTTGCCGTAATCGCAGAAAAATAACCGACGCAATTTCATGATTTCTAGCTAAGATACTTTCAGTGCCAATATCGCCGAATGTGCCAATATCGCCGAAAATGCCCAATATCGCCGAATTCTTTCGAGATTTATATTACAAATAACTTTGTGAGTCATGAATGTGAGTCATGAATGACGTCATTCTCATGATTGAATTTCCCAAATTTACTATTTTCAACTTCAATTTGATTGCGTTTGGTGGAGTATAAAATTTTACGTAGTTTGATGCTTCATTCGAACCGATTGTGAAACGCCTTATAAAAACAATAAAAATGTTTGTCACATCTATTACGGGGTCCTCTGGTCATTTCTAGCTACTTTCTTGGACAAAATTTTTAAACAATTCTTTTGAAAACGACTCATCCGATTAAGTTTTTTAATAGCTCAAACTGAGAACAATTATCTAGTGAATAAGACGGTTAATAAATAAGTCCTCATGAGATCTTTTTTTTGAATTTTTTTTTGAGATTACTGAATTTTTTTAATTATCAGTTTTTGTTGAAATTTTTTTGAAACAATGGTTTGAAAAAGTGGCTAATAATGACCAGAGGACCCCGTAATTGATATATAACGTCATTTCGAACGCCTACCCACTTTTCATTTTTTGAGCAAAAAATTTATTTCTGTCCCCATATCGCGAAATTTACGGCGATATTTACCCCCCCCTCGTATTTCCTTTTGTCAAAATTTAATCTTTTCGAAATATTTTTTTTGAAAATTTTATTTTCTAACAATATATTTTTGTAAGATAATTTTTTTTTGTTTTTAATTTGATGCCCTCAAAGTCGGTCAATTCCTCAACTTTTCGAGGAAACTTAAAATATTTATTATCATCTGATAATAATCTACCCGTCCTAATTTACCTATATACATTACAAAAAGATTGATAAGGTTTTCAATGTTTTAAAATTTGTGTTTCAATCACAAAACACAAAAGTTGTATTTTGCCGATTTTCGGTTGATTAGGATCGGGGGGATTTCTTGGATTTATAATTGGAGTGCGGAACGGGAGCTAGGATATGAGCGAAAATCCATGTTTTCGGGGGTAATTATAACAACGGTCATTTGGAAAGGTTTTTCAATATTTCATATTTTTTATCAAATATAAAGATTATCGTAATATTAATATAATCAATTTTCCATGGGCAACAAACTAGGGTGAATTTAAGTTATTTTTCCTGTTTGCCCGAGTCTTTGCCCACTTGTAAAAAATACCAAAAATTTAAAAGACTTAGAAGTTTGCTTTGTTACAAAAACTTCAAATGCTCAGCTTGATTCCGATGAATTCCAACCAATCAGAATCGTTTATTTTAGCTAAGTTTTCAATGTCTGTTTTGAATCTGATTTTGTACCAATATTAAAATAGATATTAACTAATTAGTCCTGTCTTGATTTGAACATTAAAAACCCGGAAATAAATTGTAAACGAGCAAAATTTCTTATTTTTGTAAACCTTTTTTCGGTTTAGACAAAAACCGAATGTTAAATTTGTTTCTTTAATGGGAAAAAATTGTGCGGAAAAATGATTCAGGGAAAATTTAAAACTAATAGGTTTATCACCAACAAATGTGTCAAACCATATTGTTCAAAAAAATCACTTTCAAAAAATGAAATAAAGACAAGGGATGCTTTCTTAATTTTTGACTCCATGTTGATTCGTAACGCATAACCTTTAGTCTTAAAAAATTTTTGAGATTTATTTTTTCAACATGTCAGAAGCATACGTAGGGGTAATTATCGCACGGAACATTAGTGATGGATAGAGGAGAGATAAATCCGTAATTGATACTTAATTGTGCCGATAATAAGGGATGAATGATTATGATCAAGGAAATTTTACCAAGAAGTATTTTCGAGATGAAACATAAGTCACACGAATTAACTTAGACAATTTTTTCAAAGATTTTCTGTTTGAAAATTGTATAACAAATCGAAAAAACTAATTTGAAAAAAAGTTTTTAGAAAAAAATGACAAAAAAATTAAAAAAATGACAAAAAAAAGCAAAATTAAATTTTTTTTCTTATTTTAAGGGATTCGATGATTTATTTTGTACTCAAATTTTCTTCAAAATGAAAACGAAAATTCAACAGTTGCCTTGAAAAAATTTCTCAAAAATTTTTTGATACCTTTTGATTATTTTTAATTATTTTGGGTAAAACTTTGGAATGTTTTCTTATTTTTTTATTTTTACAAATTCGATAATTAAAATCACATCGCTTAATTTTTTAAATGAGCAAAATAAAAATTCAATAGTTTTTTTAGTGATTTTAGATATTTGATTAAAAAACTTTAATATTATTCAAAATCTGAAAATGAATTGATCAATTCCACTCTATTTTTTCTCGTTCGAAGTGTTCCTGAAGTACCGTTATCTTTATTTTAAATTGAAACGTAACGTACAACCGAACCGGATTGCGTTTCTTCTAGAAACATGGTTCAAGGTCCCACGTATTCTATTGAGAATTAACTAGGGTTCGCTACAGTGGTTATTTCAAAAAATATTTATAACTTAAAAAAAATGAAAAGCAAATTTTAAAAAATGGTCGTTTTTAAATTTGACAAAATATTTTTAAGGGGCTTTAGGAATCCTAAATTTCAAATCTGAAAATTGATATTTTAAAAAGATTACGAAAATCAGCTGAAATTTTAATATGGATTTGAGACCCTTGGCTTCAAATCGTAATATATTTGGGCGACCACCCAATCATATTCTCGCATTTTGCATCATCTTAAAACGATATACAACTGTGTTTTGCGCTATGTGAACATCCTCTATAAGGACAATATGGCCTCAATTTCCTAAAATCGTCATTATTCCGAAATATTTATCTGCCTTATCTTTGTTATATCATGTCTCTTAATAAAGATCCTTCAAAATATTCTATTACGATCATAATAAATAATTTGATAATGATCATTCATTTAAAATTTAGAAGTCAAAAATTCCGTTCATAAAATAAACAAAAATATTTAAAATCATCTATTTATTCTTAAAAATCCCCATGTACACGATCATATAATTTTCTCCCGATTTCCCCTATCGATACTGCGATTTCCTGGTTCACTTTGACGGTCCCATTGCCCAACATTTCCGCATTTTCGTAACATTTATCGTAACATTTGTTATGTTACGATTAACGATGATAACTATTTGGTATCAGAAAATTATGAAAAAAATGTGATCTTTGATATTTAGTGTTAAAATCAGGCTCAAAATAAATACATGAAAGGGATCAGAAAAACTTTTCCGGAACAGTGGTCATTTTTAGAACATCCGCCGTTATTGTAACATCATAATTTTTGAGTTGTATTATTTATTCGTCATTTAAAATTTCAAGTTTTTTACACTTTTTACAAATTTCGAATAATTTTAAACACTTAATAACAATTTTCAATAATTTCTATAACTTTCAACAATGTTAAACAAATTTCAGTGATAAAAATAATTTAAAATAATTTTAAATGATTTCAAATAATTTAAAATCATTTTAAATAATTTCAAATAATTTTAAATAAGATAATTTTGTAAATAATTTTGAATAATTTAAATAATCGACGATGCCCTATGTTTAAAAACTTCGATAATTTGAAGAAATTCACTTTACTGCCAAATCTACTATAACTTAGAAAACAAAATGCGTGACAAATTTTTCATGGACCATTTTGAACCTTCTTTAAATGAACAGAAGACGCACGATAGTTTTTCGTTATTTTGAGATGGGCGTCAAAAATTATAACTCATAAGCCCAAACTATTTCTGCAAGAGTTTTTGAATCTCTAGTTCTGTATTTTTACATACTTCGAAATTTCTCTTTGTTGTAAAACATTAGCCTGAAGATGCGAAAGCGATACGTAGCAATAAATAAATATAATAAAATTTTTAGATTATATTTATTAATTTTTGCCGACTTTTAATGATTTGAGATAATTCTCAATATTTCTCAATATTTTTTTATACTTGTTAATTGTTTTAATTCTTGTTCAATAAATTTTATATATTTTTTATAAAATTTTATATATTTTTTATAAAATTTTTAATATTTTTCAATAATTTTGAACAATTTCAATAATATTTACTAAGTCTTAATAATTTCCAGAAAGTTTTAAGAATTTTTTCCTTCAATAGTTCTGAACAATTTCTAAAAATAATAATTTTCAATTATTCGAAATGATCTTAAAAAATTTTCAGTCATTTTGAAAATTTCATAATAAGGCTTCATTATAAGGTAAAGTTCGAAAAAATGAATTTGAAAAACATAGACATTTTTGTCCATGTTTTTTGTTAATTATTGGTTGATAAGGTCACAAGCGCCTTATTGATACAGTGGTCATTTTTTTGAACATGGGGACTGTGGTGATTGAAAACTCACCACCGTTTTTTAATAATATTGCTCCAAATTTGCCGATATTTCCGCCTTTTTCGTAACATTTATCGTGGTTTTGTTACGTTATGTCCTTCGGGAGGATAATCACTCCAGTGCGCGGCGGGGGCCGTCTAAGAACCTCGCTCCTAATTTACGAGAAAGTAACGAAACACGATACGTTCAATTTAGATGCAATTGTAATCATACGATAAACGCATTTGTTTAAACATAAAGGGATTTTAAATGTTACGATAAATTAAACGTAATATTTTGTTAACTCGGTCAGTTTTTAACCCGAGTGGGCATTTATAAAAGAGCACTCTTGAGAAGCCTATTAACGATCTCTTTTGAATATTCTTTTACAAAAACCTGAGGTCAGCTGAAATGTTGCTAAATGTTACTAATTTTGCAAAAAAAGTGAAAGATTATATTTTTGAACCCAAAATATAAAATTGCAGAATTTTTATATCTAGTTTAAGGGCCTTGGTGCATTTTGACAGATTTGCACTTTTTCAATTTTTTTGTCTTGATGGGAAACTTTTTGCCACTTTATAATTTCCAATAAAAAATGTTTCAAACGTAAGTTGCCACTTTTGAGCTCACTTTGTTTAATCTGATTTTTTTCAGATCGAATATTTTTACTTTATAAATCGTCTTTTGAAAAAACACTCAAAAACGCGCGATTGCTATCAAAGGTGTCTAAATAACATGAAAATTTCCTTTTCTTTTTTATTAATTAGAAGCTTCAAAAAATGATCTCGACCACCAGCGAAAATTTATACAATTTAATTTTATATGATTTCTACGTCAAAATCGAAAATTTCTGAAAACAGACGAGAAAAAACGAAATTTTAGCACATCGAAAGAAATATTTATTTTCATGAGTTTAATTGATAAAATTTTACGTGGTGGATGGGTCGGTTTACCAATTGAGGAAGTCTCGGTGAAATAAAATTTATTTAATTCTTGATTACAGAGGGCTTAACTAGATTTCACGTAAACCGTATTTTCATTCAAAAAGTATGATTCAGAGTATGAACAAGAGCGAAGAAACAAAACGAAAGCATATTTAAATATAGTGAAAGTAGCCATTCCCAATATTTTCAGCTAAGGATTCCAAAAAAATTAGTTTGAAAATTTTTGAACAAGAAATGAGAAAATTTTTCAAACTATTTCTTATTATTCTTGACCAAAAACCACTGAACCATGTCATATGGTTTTTCAAAGAGCATATAGAAAATATGAGGTCACCTAGTCGAAAAGTTAAAGTAGCCATTTTGTAGAGTTTCTTTCGTTGATTTGAAACAAATATTGAAAAAAAAATTTGAACGAAAAATAAGGTATTTTTTCATTATGTTTGGAACTTTTATCTAAAATTTCTCATAATTTCTCTAATTCGAAAAGTTAAATTCGAACTCAAAATTTTCTTTAAAAGCCATAATGCAAAAATTCACTAGTTACAAAAGTTGCCTGGATCATGAATCATCACTTTGATGGTATATTGCGAAGAATATATCAATCAAGTGAAAAGTTTTTCATCAAGAGCCCATATCTGTATCTGTCAAAATGCACCGAGGCCCAAATTTTCAAATTTGACCAAAAATTTTTCTCAATCATTCCAATATCAAGCGCAAAATGACCGTCGCAAAATTCTTAGAATTATGGCTGGTAACATTTTTTGTAAAATTGACTGGTGGTAGGCTAAGTACGCAAAAACAGATCGCCACTTTCGGCGCGATTTGGTAGCAAACTAAGCGAAATCGTAAATTCGGGCCCGAGCGTCGATTTTCATACGCTTCTCATAGTTGAGCCAAAATGTCGACAAATGCGACCGACAATGAATGCTGTGAAAATTTAAAAAAAAATGATCATTTTTTTTGCGATTGGCGCCACCTAGGAAAAAAAATCAAAATTTCGGCCCGAGCGTCGATTCCCACGTGAATAAAAAGGTCAATATCGTGAAAATGTAAAAATTGGGTCATGGACGAAGGCTGTCAAAAATTTTTTAATATAATTTTTTGCACTTTTCTAGAGGTTGGACAGCCTATTCCAAACTTAAAAGATATTTTTTTCTAATCTTAAAGATTCATCAAACCTTGTCTTTGCATACAAAGTATAATGAAGTTACTACTGTTCTCGCGTTTATTCTTGAGGCGCAGTTTAAAAAGTCCAGATTGCCTGACCACCCCCTTAAGGGGGTCGGTGCATTTGGCAGATTTGCAATTTTTCAATTTTTTTTTGTCTTCATGGGAAACTTTTTGCCACTAATAATTTTTGAATAAAAAGTAATTCAAACGTAAGTTGCCACTTTTGAGCTCACTTTGTTTAATCTGTTTTTTTTCAGATCGATTATTTTTACTTTATAAATCGTCTTAAAAATAAACACTCTAAAAACGCGCGTTTGGTACTTTAGGTGTCTAAATTACATTGAAATTTCTTTTTATTAATTATAAGCTTCAAAAAATGGTTTCGATCACCATCGAAATTTATATAATTTAATTTCATATGATTTCTACGTCAAAATCGAAAATTAAAATTTCCTTAAAAAGACGAAAAACAAATTTTAGCACATCGAAAGAAATATATATTTCATGAGTTAAATTTATTAAATTTTGCGTGGTGAAACGAGTCGGCTTACCAATTAGGCAAGTCTCGGTGAAATATTTTTTTTTAATTTTTGATTAAAGAGGGCTAAAGTACATTTCGCGCAAACGAATTTTCATTCAAAAAATATGATTCAGAGTATAAACAAGAGCGAAGAAACAAAACGAAAGCATATTAAATATAGTGAAAGTAACCATTCCCAATATTTTCAACTTTGGATTCCAGAAAAATTAGTTTGAAAAATTTTGAACCAGAAATGAGGAAAATTTTCAAAAATATTGAAAAGTTTCGACCAAAATCTCAAAAAAGTGTCATATGATTATTCAAATAGCATATAAAAAATATGTGGTCACCTACGCGGAAAAGTTAAAGTAGCCATATCGAAGATTTTTTCGTAGATTTGAAACAAATATGCAAAAAATATTCAACACAAAATAAGGATTTTTTTTGATAATGTTCGGAACTTTTTTCAAAAATTTCTCATAATTTGTCGAATTCGGAAAGTTTAATTCTGAACTCAAAATTTTCTTTAAAAGCCATGATGCAAAAATTCGCTAGTTACAAAAGTTGCCTGGATCATGAATCATCACTTTGATGGTATATATTGGGAAGAAGGATATTGGGAAGAATATATCAATCAAGTGAAAAGTTTTTCATCAAGAGCCCATATGATATGGGCCATATCGGTAGCTGTCAAAATGCACCGAGGCCCTTAAGAAACTATTGCGATAAACATTTTCGTCAATAAAGTTTTATCATTATCGAAAAACACACAGCATATGAATTCAAATCATATTACGACGTTTCGGATTTATTCCATTATCAAGTATGATTTATACAGTGAAACAATTAAATAAATACAAGACTTGGCGAATTCTAGAAGTTCAAAAATATTGTTCAGAAAAACTTTTTTGGGCTGAAATAGTTTTTAAAAAACAGTCCTGTATAAAAAATAGCAAAACATTTGTGATCAGTTTGACAGTTAAGAGTTGGTTTCATGGTTCTGATGAAATACGCCTCAGACTCTTCTCGGACAAAATGATTATTGAAATTTTTGGCATTAATTCGGAAATGGCTACGAAAGTGATCCAGTTTAAGTTTCAAAACTTGCATATATGAATTCTTTGAGACTTTTTTTCGACAATTCTCGCCCGAGCATATCCGTACTGACTTAATGGGTTAGTTATAGCCCTTAAGAAAATTGGAGCAGGAATTTTTTTTAAAGTTTCTCCTAGTGGTAAAAATTCCAGTTTATTATAAACAATTATTTTTTTGTTTTCGGAAAATAATATTTGTGTTTTTTCAACCTAAAAATTTCTGAAAAAATGAATATCCTTGTTAAATACTAGTTCTTTAAGATTTTTTTCAACTTTCTGACCTGATTTTTGTACTTTGTATTACTCATATTTGTTTTAATTTTTTTTATGTCGAAAATTTTTTTGAGGTGATTTATAAATTTAAGAATTAAAAAAAATTTAATCGCGTCAAGTCTGGTCCAAAAATGCCAATATTTTGCCTTGGCACCCATGCAGCAAGATGCTTTTTGAAAGTTTTTAAGAAATTTTCAAATTTCTAAGTTGAAAAGTGTCAGTTTGTGTGAATAACTGGTAAATTTTGTGGAAGACAGAATGTATCCAGTTATCTTTAATTTGGTCAGATAAAAATTGATTTCGACCCCCGCTGATTAAGTGAGATCAATGCCGCCAGCACCTTCACTAATTAAAAAATCAATGGATAATTAACCATGAAAATTTGTTTCATTACTTCTTTTTAACAAGAAAAATTATCAAAAGTTTCATACTTAGAAAGAAATAAACTTTCCGAATACCTTATTAATAAAATGAATTTAGGATGAACAAAAGCGAACACGTTAAATGACAAACATGAACTTTAAATCCGTCATAAAAAGTTTATAAAGGAACAGAAAGGAAATTATAAAGAATAGCTTTTGAACATCGAAGCAAGGATGTTCGAAAAATGATATTTTTCAGAGTATTAGTTCCGGATATATTTGAGATCTTTGATAAACTCAAGTTCAAAATATTTTGATTTAAATAGTGCATTAAGACTCCAAAATTTAGGTTGTAAATGATGATAAATCAAAAAAATTAAATGAAAAAGTAGGTTTTTATGATTTTACAAAGATAATATTACTGTAATATCACAAAATAAAATTCATGCTTTAATTATAAATACATTTTATTAGATTTTAAAATAAAGGAAAAAACTGTCAAAATATCAATATGTGGAACTTTCGTGTATTTCAATTGTAAAAGTTAATAGCCAAAAACAATAATAAAATTTCAGAAATAATTATTTATAATTGTGAATTGTTTTAACCTTAAAATGATTTTATTTTATGCAAACGTGAAACTATACAGTATTATCATAAATCAAGAATTTATTATTTTTTCAACTTTGATATTATGGTAAATAATTTTTTCAAATTAAACTAATCAAAATTTTCAAAATCGATCAGAGTTCTGTGATTTTTTTCCATTAATTGCTATCAATTTTTTTTGTCCACTATATTGATATACTATCAAAATGTATAAAAGTAACTTTGCTGACATTTCGTGTTTTGTACAGCCTAATTTTCTAGTAGCGTCGAGATAAAAAGTGATTTCTCGAGACTTGAGGTGATCTGAGGCCATATTCGAAGTATATATTGTATGATAGTATGTTATCCAATTATCTGAAGTCTCGACGTGAAAAAGTGATTTTCAAAAAAAAATCCAGAAAATTATGTAGAATTTATATTGCTTCAAGATTTTTCATGCAAACGTGAAGTTCTACAGTCTTTTACTTACACTCCGGAATTTAGTTTTTTCCAACTTTGATTATTATGGTAATTAATTGTTTAAAATTAAACTAATTAATATTTTCAAAATGACTTTATCAAAGCTCTGTGATTTTTGTCCATTTATTTACTATCAAGTCAGCGTTGGCGCAAGGGGTTTATAAAACAAGCCAAGTTTTTGAGTTCTTTTTCTTGAAAATTATTATTCCTTCAATTAACCGTCTATTACCGACGTATATCATGGATAGATAAATGCATAATAAAAACTAAGGACGGCATAGTTACGATAACGTAACAGTTCGTTCTAAATTGAACAAGTTTGTCGTAAATTAACAACGATATTTTGCACGTAAATGTTATTTTCTAGGCGGTTTACTAGACAGATAAAGCTATATTTAGAAATTTTTAAATTCAGAAGAAAAATCTCCTGAATTTTTGCTGTCTGGCGTCAAAGCTGATTTCTCGAAATTATCCTCGAGATTTTATAAAATTCACACAAAAGAAAATTGAGGACTTTATTGTATTTTGACCACTAGGTCGCAAAAATTAAATTTCCGCATTTTTTGCGTCAAACTGTTGTAAATTTTTTAAAGCCATAATTTTTTGGGTCAAAAACTAGATTATAAAAATGTTTTAAAATAAACATCCAAAATCAGCAAAAATTATACCATACAAAAATTAGCCTTCAATATTTTGAAAAAATAATTTAAATTCTACCGCGTTAGTTTCAAGTGGTGAAGAAACCAAAAGTGGAACGTTAAAAATGGCTAACGCCAGAATATAATTATTCATCCGATTTTCTAGAAAAAAGAATCATTGGATCCCGTTTTGAATTCTCTATAGTTTTCAATTAGCAAGGTAAAGCGTATGCGGGCTCTGGATTTTTTTCAATTTTTCATACTATAAATGCTATGACGTTCGAAAAATGCTGATTTTTTCAGAACCTTTGCCAGCTATGTATATTAATAAGATTTCCGAAAAATTTATCTTCGAAAACAGTGAAAATTAACAGTATTGTTTTTTGTAGTAATAAAATTACTGTAATATCTGTTTAAATAAATTTAAATTCGATGTTCTAGAAAAAATTGATAAAAATTTTAATTTTATTATTCAAAATTTTAGTTAATTATTGTAAAAAAATAATTTCATCGTTTCTGGTCTGTTTTTTAGAAAAAACAATCAATTTTAATGCTGTTATAAAATAAACCATTATATAAGGACATTAGGAATTTAACTCTGAAAAATTTGAGACTTCTAGATTCTGAATTACTTCTAATTTAGAAAAAAATATTGTTTCTTATATGATTTGGTGCGGACGGTATCATTAGTATATATAGAAAACTAACCTACAGAATTAACATTTTAAAGACAATTTCTAAGATAAGCTGTCTTGATTCTGAATTGACAAAAATCACAAAAATGGTATTTCCTAAAATTCTTTTGAATTTTATTGCTTTTTTATCTTTATCTCAAAATCAAAAATTGATCCCTGGCAATTTGTATTGTCCCTTCAATAAAATAAAAATCGTTTTTCATGTCTCTTAA
The DNA here is from genome assembly GCA_004367855.1 of Oikopleura vanhoeffeni. NCBI lineage: Eukaryota > Metazoa > Chordata > Appendicularia > Copelata > Oikopleuridae > Oikopleura > Oikopleura vanhoeffeni. Next base: position 311,331 of record SCLH01001098.1, on the reverse strand, counting down.
AAATTGACCTCAATTGTCCCTCACAAGCCCACCCTTAAAGGGGTACCATTCATCCCTAAAATCCAATAAAAATCTTAGTCAAATATATAATCCCCTGCTGATGAAGCGAGCTGATGATGGGTGCCATTGATAGATATTATCTTGATCGCCCGCAGAGACCCTCGACATGCAATTTGTGACAACAGGTTTATTTTGATTTGATCTATCCAAAGCACCTTCTACGAAAAACTGCAGGGCCTGGATAATTTCAGATTAATTTGTCGGAAATAGCATTTTAGTAATTATCTGTAGAAAAAATGAGATATAATAAAGAAATTTTAATTTAGGAAAAAATCTGAGTGGCCATAAAAAATTATTCATTTCGATTATTCATCAAATTTTGGTAAATTAAATATAAATAAAAAGTTAGGATTGTTTGTATTGTTTTTTTAATCAAGAATCATCAGAAAATGAAAAAGAAGGAAGGAATCACTATTTTTTCGTTTCCGTACTGAAAAATACGGAAAAAGAGAGGTTTAGAACATAAAAGAGTGTATATTTAGAGTGAAAAGCTAAACAATTTCCTGGAAAAACTGACTGTGCCTTACTTTTGAAATGCTTAAAATTTTATTGAATGGTCGGGTTATTTTTAAATTTTTGACGCTATAACAAATTCAGGAAAGGAGGGGAGAGAAAATTTCCGAGGACAAGGAAAAAATCTAAGGATCACCAGCTGATACTCGGTGAAAACGCTTCATTTTTAAAACTCTCCTTTTTTAAATTCGAGCGATTTAGGTGAAAAACCTTAAATTCAAGGATTCTACAACTTTAATTGTGAGTAGTCTTTTCAAAATCCCTAAAATTTGATGAAATTACTTAAAAAATTTAGAAAGCTTAAAACAAGCTTTTTGTTCTAATCATGAAAATAAATTTTCTTTTTTTTCTTTCCCGTCTTTGCATAAAGTATGCATTTTGAATATTATTCGTAACTTGTTCATCGCTTAATGATTGAGCAATATTTTATAGAGAAACAAAAGACGTTCAGATTTGTCTGAAGAGCGTTATTATTAGTTATTGTTAAAATTTTCATTTTAACGTCAAAGTAAATACTCGGATAAGTGAAACCACTCTGATTTTTCCGCGATTCTGATTTCAAATTTTATGTAATATTTATTTTGTCCCTTTTCGTGCCACGTAAAACGCTAGATGTACATTCGCGACGTAATAGTAAACGCGTTGTATTTATTCGATAAAAATCTTTCGTAAAAATAAATAATAATTTTAATAATTGTTTCGTTCACCGATCTGAATCTAAGATCAACCGTTACGAAACGAAAATATTATCGTAAAAAATTTTGAGCGAACGAAACCTAAATTAACTGCTCTTGAATTAAGCTCTAACAAATTTAAATGGAGTACCTATATTTGTAAAGGAAATAGATAAAAATTCAATTTTTACGATTAAAATTCGAAAGTTCATTTGCAAACAATTCTAGAACATAATTTCAATAATTTTTTAATCGCAGATCATGTTTTTTCGAAATATATTTTTCATGAAGATTTGAAGTGCGAAAAATAAATAAGTTACTTTTACTGTGAAAAACTATATATATAACATAATTGAGGCCAAAGCGGTATAAAAAATTTGAGATACTTATTTTAGTTGATTTTTTCGAAAAAACCGAAAAACATTTTTATTTTTAATTTCAGATAATTTTCGAGGTTTTTCAGAAATTCTTAAGCCAATTTTTGCTCACACTTCACTCAAGAATATTATGGAAATAGATAATTTGTATAATTCACAATTTTGTCTCGGTTAAATCCGAGGGTTACACTTCAGTACGAATAAGAAAAAATTCTAGTTAAATTAGTTGATCTGCTTTGTATAGACAAAAATATTTTCTTGTACTTTTTTCGAAAAAATAGAAACAAAATTATCTTAATTGTTTTTTCAATTTAAAAAACAATTTAAAATTTTTCAACAACAAAAATGGAAAATATAATTGAATTCTTCAATTTTTCACTTTGGTTAAAAATTTGAGATTGGATTTATATCAACCAAAAGGAGCGAGACCAGATGAAGACATTTAATGCAAATCTTTAAAAATTTATCACTTTTTTGAGTTCTAAAATTCTTCTTTTCCAACTTTCAAATCGGATATCATAAAAACCGGAAGCTGAAAATTTTTTCCGAAATTTTCATCCTATTTCTTTAAGACCTCATGGTATCAGACCATCAGATAATTTTTTCGAGGCACTTTTTCTCAAAATCGCCTACAAATTGTCTCTACTCATATCCCAATTATGTGCATCAATTTGTAAACATAGAGTAATTAAGGTGGTTCATGGCCTTAAAATTTGTTAGACCAGAACAGCTAAACATGGATCTAAACATCTAACCAATCTCAAAACCGCAATACTCGATTACAATTCTTGAAATATATTTTTTATTAATGTTAACATAAAAATAAGAAAAATTTAAACTTCTTTCATTTGAAAATTATTACATAAGGCAAAAAAATAACTCAAGAAAACTTTATACGGAGGAGTTTTTAGAATTACCAAATTTTTTTTGGAAAATTTGTTGTCAGGGAAAATTCCTGAGATGATTTTGCGAGAGCCAAAATTTTTTTAAAATTGATCCTGATCATTACAAACTCATGCTATTCGTGGTCTCGAAAAATTTCATACATACCAATTTTTAAGAAGATCAAAAACTTAAAAATTCGAAAAAAATTCAATAATCATGTCCTGATTATCATGACGATATATTTGGACAATTTCGGCAAAAAAAACTTTAACCTTGGTCCGCTCTAAGCCATAAAAAAAGTAAACTCGACCTGTATAATGTTAGCAACATATCTCATTTTCTGGTTTAAAAAGATAAGTGATTTTTTTTAAACCCGGGCATATCAATTTTTAAAATGAGAATTTTAAAATTGATAAAACAATTGATAATTCTAGAAACGCTCCCGCATATAATTAATTTTTTAAAGATCACTTATTTTTATATATTATATTCGTTTTATTAGGGTCTATAAAAGCATGTTCTTTGATGGTGTTTTCAGGTCGCTGTGATTACAACATGAGAGTGACAGCGCGGTCCACGAAACAATTTCCGAAGTGAGTTGCGACACGAGTATCGTAGCTAGCCAACCCAGTCACGTTCAACCCTCAATTTTTCACTTTATTTTTAAAGCATATTATAGTCTAGACTTGTATTCAAGCTTATTATTGACTCTTGAAAAAAAGTTTGGTACACAATTTTCAAATTCGGATTTTCCAGAATTTTAACCTTTTGCGAAATTTTTCCAAATAGTGATTTTTTAGAATTTTCATCTTCAAAAATATAAATGACTCTTAAAAAAATTTGCCATTACATATTCTTAGTCATATTTTTGACTATTTTCAAAATTTTCAAATGCAAATTTGTCAAAATTATCATCTTCAGAAATGTTTTTAAAACGCTCATTCTCGAATATATTTAGTTGTCAGAAATTTCCTGGAATTTGAAATGTACAATTTTTTACAGGATGTTTCCGAATACTTTTTACACAGAATGAATGACTCTTGAACCAAAAATTTCAGCCAATGTACAAATTCCCTTTGCAAAATTTTTTATTCTTTCAGAATGTTTGAAAATGCAGATTTTTTAGAATGTTCATCTTCCAAAATATTTCACAGAGCTCATTTTTCAGAAAATTTTCAAATACTGATTTTACTGAATTTTCATCTTTCGAAAATAATTTTAAAGCTCAGTCTCAGATTATACAGTATGTTAGATTGTTGCTCCTATTTTTCCAATTTGAACAAATCTGATTTCCACCGTTTTGATTGGTTCAATCTGGAAATGACGAAGTTATTTGCCAAAATTGATCGTTCTTATGGACGAATAACAAGTTATCCTAATTGAAAAAATAGGAGTAAAAATGTTACATACTGTATATTTGTCAGAAGTTTTCTTTAATTTGAAATATTGTTTTTTATAAGAATTTTCAGGTTGTTTCTATACACAAAAATCGTAAAAATAGTCTGAAATTTGATAAAAATCAGAAATAAAAATTTACTTCAAGAAGTATTTCGAATTCATATTTTTCCGATATGAATTAATTAATTTAATTATAAAGATTACAATTTTCAGATCTTTAAAATTTTCCTAGAATTCCAGTTATTGAACCGGCTTATGTGACCACCAAAAGGTTAAATTCTGTCCTTATAAAAACACCTACTTTTGTTATAAACGATGTTTTACCGCGTCTAACCCCACGCCGAACATAATATAAAGTATTTATTGTTAAATTTATTTTCGGTTTGTGAGGTTTAATTCAAAAGTCCCAAAGAAGCGATAAATATAATAATAAGATGATGATGGTGATATTTATATATTATTCAAAGAAGTTAAAATAATTCTACTAACGGCAAATTTTGCGATTCTTCGCGAATTGATACTCAAAATATACTATTAGTTGTGAACTCTCAGTCCAAAAAAAGATTGAAAAAAAAACATTTTTTTAAATTATGATATTTATTTTCAGATAGTCATTTATAACCTTTATTGTGAGTATTATGTAGTAATTTCGTGATAATTTTGGAATGTTCACTGCATAGATCGCAAATCCGATTTTTATCCCGTTGTCGACCCTAGCTTATCCTTTTATCACGTCAGCCAGCTAAAACACTCAGCAAAATCACCCAAAAAATTGAAAATAATTTAACAAGAAAAATGGTTTCACAAAAATTGAATGTATCTCAGATTTGAAGTGCGTTTTCAAATAAATCAAGCCAAAATTTTACTTAAAGTTACTAAAAACTTATTTTATTATAGGTATATGTTGGCTAGAATTGTTTTGTGAGCAAAATTTAGACAAATGAAGACACACTGAAGATTTTGTTCAGCGGACGTAGGCGTGGGAAATTTTTCAGACACATTGGACACAAAATATGTTCATGATGAAAATTATATTTTTTGCGAATTATCGGTATTTATTTTATTTTATGCCACAAAAAAACCCAAATGAACGGTATTTTTGTCCGATTTCACTTGAAAACCTAATTTCATAATCTTATAAATAAGATAATCATACTTAACTTGATGAGCGTGCTATGTATTTTTTCATAAAATAAGATATTGACAAGACAAATCGAAAATTTCTGCTGCCAAGATAAGTTTTGTCGATTCAAAAAGCCAATGAAAAACTTATTGGTAAAATTATGCTTCATAAGCAATATTTATTTCACAAACCGTTCAAAATGTAACTTATTCATTACATTCCCTTGGAGTTAAAAAAAAAGTTTTTTTATCACACCATCCTCACGATTACCGTTCCACCCCTATTATTCTAGGAAGCCATTTGATTGGTGTATTTGGCCGATGGAAGGCTGAAGAAAGCTAACAACAAAAATAACTCTGCGCTCAGCTCAACTCCAAAAAAAAGCCCACTTTATGTCGCTGTTGCACCACCCTCATTTTCCTCAATCCACTTCTCGCTTTTAGCCAGTGTTAAAACCAGTCGGCAGGGGCGCCCCAGAGGCCGTATTTTCCTGGTTTTACCCTCTGCTTTTTCCTCTGTTTGAGCTCGCTATCGCCGCAAAATCGCCCAGCTACCCCGAGCAGCCTATACTGCTCAAATCGTACATTTTCCTCGGCCGATATTCCTATAACAATAATAATAATAATTTTTCTCGAAAAAGCAAATTTTCCTTGGGAAAAATTTTACAAAAAAAACTACGCCTCAAAAAATTTCCGAGAACCAGAAAAAGAACCAGAGATCAAGAATAGCGGATAACTTGCGTCGATAAAAGAGGTAAAAATTTTTTCATTTATATAATAAGGTTTAGAACGTATTTATACTGTCTCGGCAGGAAATTTTGATAAGTTATTATCTGAACTAGCAAAACATAGGGAGGCCTTCTTTCAAGATAGCTTCCTCTATTGTTTTTTTAATGAATCAAATTTGAATTTTTTTACCTATAGAAAATACGATTTGGTAAGGTACAGATTTGATCAGGGCATTATACATCAAAAACGTCTGATTTTCATGTTTATCAAAACAGTTGGATTTATTAATTGTATTTCGTCTCTTTGAACATTTTTTTGTATGTAATGCCAACAAAAAACGTGGGAAAAATCGCTTTTGCTTTTACTAGCAATAGCCAGATCGGAAGGGACTTTGATTTAGTTTTTAATTCGGAAAGTGTTATAATAATAATGTTTTTTTGTTTTCATGAATTAACTGAACTTTAATTTGAACGTTCTCGAACTCAATTCAAAAATTCAATGAATGTTCATTTTAAATTTCGAAAAATATCTTCGAAATAATTGTAATTCATAATTTTTTTTAGATTTTTTTGAGGGCCATTCAAAATCCCCAAAACTGATCATAAATTTTTTCAGCTTTCCTATGAGTTTCACCATGTGTATAAAAATTATGAAAAAACATGGTTCCCCAAATAGTAACCCTGTGAAACTTTCCAGATTATTTTTATAATTTATGCAAATTAGTCTTTTTCGAATAGACTTTAAAAAATTACTAAAAAACATCACATTGTGACTTTTTGGGGAACCATGTTTTTGATATTTTTTTCAAAATGACCGAACATGATTAGGAAATTAAAACCATACTTGAAATCGGTTACTTTTGTATATTTTGAAGATATTTTTGGTTGTTCCGTAATATCAGACGATAATTAATAAAATCAAGGGCTTGGAATTCAAATTTTTGACTCAACTCACATACTTTGAGAAGAAAAATAGTCATGTAATCGTCGAGAAACTGCAAATTGCGTCGTTTTTGATCTGGACAAATGAATTTATATTGAAAAATTTTCAAGCTATTGAATATTCTCAGAGTATTTTTAATCAATCATTTAATCAAAAAATGTTTACTCTTTATCTTACCCTGTCTCGCCAGGAAATATCAGTCGTCAAGGTCAACACGAAAAAAAATCTGTAAACTAAGAGGGGTGGAGGGAGGAATGTGTTATGTCCTTAAATTTTCGAGTTGATGGTGGTACCTCCTTAACTTTGAATGCCATTCTATAATCGTATTTAAAGCTGTTATAACCAAAAATTCGTAAAACAAGTGCGCGGACGTAAACAGTCTTTTTTGAATAAAATTTTAAGAAATTTTTTCTAAAACTTTTGTGGAATTTTGTTTTCTTGAGGAGATGATGTGCGAAAAGTAATCGAATGAAAACCTAAGAGGAAGCCGAGAACTTCATTAACACCGTTGTGATACCCTTAAATCAAATAACCGAGTTAACCTGAAATATACACTTTCTTAGAAGTCTATTTACCTTGTTTTCTTCGACATAATTAAGAGGTATACAAAAATTCTAATTTTTTGTGCTGTGATATTTAAAGCCAATAAAAAATCGGCTCCGATTATATTTTTAGATTCTTGTATTTCTGAGTAGACGATCCCCCATTTTTACCAATTTTGAAGGCGAAAAAGACAAAAGTTGATTAATAACATAAATTGATAATTATTTATTTGCAATAACCTAAAAAAATGAGTGCGATGAGACATCGAAATTCTCCATTCTTATCGGTTCGAATTTCGACCAATCAAAATTCAACTTAAAATTTGAAAGTTCCAAAAATTTTTCGTGATCAGCTCAAAATTTCAAGTGAGATTTAAAATCTTATATTTTTAACGCACCAAAAATTTTCACGACCTTGAAAAGCCTATTTTTGATCATAAAAACCAATTTTTATCAAAATTTGGACCAAAAATCCTTAAATCCATTTCTATCCTATTCAAAAACATGCTTCTATTTCGAACTATATTTTGCGCAAATCTGGTTTTAAAGTGCCTTTATTATCGTTATGATTTGCATGGCTATCTTATCAGATAATGAAATCAAAGAATGATCGAATAAATTCAACATATAAAGTCCGATCCTTCCTTAATTCCAATTTTCTTTGTTTTTGTTTCAAATTAATCCATGGCGAAATCCAAATTGTTCGACAAAAAAAATTGATCGAAAAGTTTTGTACTTGAGCGAAGACCCCATTGACGGGCGGGATCAAAAAATATATTTTCTTAGCTGGGATTATGAAAATATGGAGCCTTTTATTCAAAAAACATTTTTGATGCCAGAATTTCGCGGTTGGAAATTAGGGCTGCGAACAAAGTGTTTATTTTTAATAAAAATCTTAAAAAGATATTTAATTAAGGATGAAATTGGGTTAAAAATGACTAGAAATTTCAGAGAATTCCTTCCATGATATTTCTAAACGGCTTTTGATCTCAAATGAATGTACACCCTGGAATTAGAAATTAAGTTTTACGTACATGCAGTTGAAATGAAGCGCATATTCGTGAAAAAAATTTATTATGCCTTCTCTTTAAAAAACGGATAACACCATTTTTGAAATACGCTTCTCATCGAAGTCGTGCTTAGTGTACCCAAATTGACCAATCGACTTTTTTTGTCCTCGGTTAACATTGCTTAGGAAGGTACACTTAGCACGCCCGTGCTTTTTGTACCCAAATTGGCCTAGATACTATTTTTTATGCAGATCAATTTGGGTACAGAAAGCGAGGGCGTGCTAAGTGTACTCAAATGGGTACACTAGACACCGACTTTTCATATTAACTAGACGGCGAGAAAAATATTTGATTATTAAGTATTATAAGTTTTGGAAACTAAAATTAACAAAAAAATTTCGAAATTCTTTTATTTTTCGATTTTTTCGCATTGAAATTATCAAAAATAATTCAAAATTTTTATTTTCCCGATTAAAAATTGTTTATTGCACGAAATAATTTAATTTTTGCGTATTTTTCTTTTTGCGAAATTAACAAAAAATTTTGTCAAGAAAACCCGTTCATATTAATTTTTAATTATTATTTCAGGAATGTTTTTATGAAATAAATTTCCATAATTTTTATGGTAATCGACATTTTATATTCAAATTCGATATTTCTAAAGTATGTTGATAATTCGATCTAACCGTAAAAACTATGCTTTTTAGCATCCGGAAAAGTAATAAAGTTAGATACCGGAAGTGTAGTTTTGTGTACCCTAATAATTGCTTGACAGCATAACTCTGGCTCCAAATAAAATGTTTTTATCCCAATTTTATATAATATTAACTTCCGAAAAAAATGTCGACAAATTTCTTGGTTTAACTCGGAGGTTGTCACCAAGTTGTTACCTTGCATTTTTAAACAATTAATTTTTTTCTGCATTTTATTCGATTTATCGGGGACTTAAGGATCTGATGCCAACCGGGTTTGAAAAATCAGATCAAAGAAAAAACACCGCTAGATTTTTTTTTACTCAAATTATCAAATCCCTAGGTTTCTCTTTTAGGCAGAATAAATTGCGATTGGTACAAGCGTGTTGTTTCGCAATTTCACAAATTGCCGGATTTTCAGGATTTATCTGATTTTGAGCTTCAAAGACTTAATGCGAGGATAATCCTATAATAAAAAGTTGAGGTTTTAAAAACTAAACTTTCAGTAAAACTACTTTGATATATTTTGATATATTAATATATTTTTTAATTAAAACTTGAAATTATTTGAATAAAAATAATAATTTTGTTAAAGGTTTCAATCATTTGTCCAGTATGGTAGGAAGTGTAACAAATTCAAGTCTGTTTTGGCTTTTTTGACGATTTATTTGTCCGTAAAAAGTCAAAATAGATTTCCGTATATAACTAAAAAATCATCAAATTTATTGTCAACAATTTCAGAAAAATTTTCTTATNGTTTTTCCAGGATTTTAATTTCAGTTTGTGGCTTATCGAATTTTTAACTATTTTGAATTTTTAAAACCAATTTTGAGCAAGGATTTACGTGTCACCCTTCTCTTATCTGAGTCCTTTTTAATAGGTATTTACTTTTGCTGATAAACATATATAAAAAAATTTGTTTTTACAACTCCTAACTCCAAACAAACTCGAAAAAAACATTGAGTGTTTGACCAATTTAGCCCAGCAGATTTGAGAGTCCATAGAGCAAAATAGGTAAATCTTCTGGTTAATGTTGTCAAAAAAACAGAAAATAAATAACAAGAAAATAAATTTTCTCGCTACATAATTGTAGATATTTACGACACAAATAGGTGCGATATTTTTATAATTTTGAAAAAAGTAACAAATTTAATTGCATTTGAGGATTATCTGGCTCAAAATGATATCAAAATTTACATTTTAATTCGGGTAAATGAAGCGGTTTTGTTGTATAAATTGACGATTAATAAAAAAATATTCAAGTTTGATATAGTTTTGTAATGTTCCAAATTATTCAAATTTTGTAATATAATCAAATTCGTGAAATTTTTATGTTAAAATTACAGTAATTCGATTAGAAAGCTATTTTTTGTTCGTAAAATGTCGACATTTCATCAGAGAAAAAATGTGTAAAAAAATAAGTCAAAAAACTCCCAAGTTCGTTAATTCAGTTTTTTATTTTTACAGTTTACATGAATAATCCGAATAAAATATCCGAAAGGCGATTTTGAAATGAAGTTTATTTTAAATTTTTGCAAAATTACTTTTTTTTTATTTTTTAAAGCTGTTGATTCAAAAAATTAAGTTACGACGTTTTTCAAAAAAAAATTCATGACGTTTCCCCAATTTTCTTACGACATTTTCGAAAAAAATTTTCAAATTAAAATAATTCATTCTTTAAATTAATTTGCAATTTTGTTAAATTTTTAATTTTTGTGTCAAAAGCAATAACTTATTACAATTATATTGAATCACAACCTAATTATTTAGTGAAAATAACTTTTTTTCAAATAATGTAGTATCGTCCCTCTATAACTTTCCTTGTCTATTTATCTTGTCAAATTTAAGGCGCAAATTGAAGCCGAGGGAAAAGTGAAGTGACAATCTACCTAAAATTACTTTTTTTTTTTAAAAAAAATATTATTCTAAATAATAGTCTGTTCATAAACTTGGCCAAAAAAGAAGGCCCTATTGTCCAGCTGTTCGCGTGCCATAGATAAGATTAGCAGTCCGCATATTAGCACCACCCCCTCTTGAGCGTGTGGCGGATGGGGGAGGGGTAAACAAGTATTTTTAAAGTCGCACGCGCACTAAGGCAAAACAAACAAAAGTGGACTAATCAGACTTTTTTGAGCACAATTACCGGTTTCGTAGCAAACATTTCGCATACCAGTTAATTAAAATAGTACTTGAGTGCAAGGCTGAAATAATATGAAAAATTAAAGGTTTTTTTCAAGTTTATATAATGACGGTCAGTATATAAATTTGAAGAACGGCAATGCGTTACGGCATAATTGAAATTGAATAAAACATCATTCCAAAAAATTTTTTGATGAATCGTCACGATAAAAGTTATCAAAAAACGTCATTAAAAATATTTTAAGAAAATTTCATATACAGCATTTAAGATTTTTGATCGAGAATAGCGAGGCAAAGGTCTGAAGATTTAGTTCTAAGTAGCGCAAGTCTTAAAATTAATTGACCAATCATGTGTCCGTTTCCTCGAGATTCTGTTTCTCGAGCACAAAATTTACATACTGTAAAATTGAGAATAAAATTAAAAAATATCATGAAAAAATGATGAGTCATTGATAATAACTCACCATAAATAATTGTCATTGATAATTCGTAAGTTTATCACCAAAAATTTCGAATTTGATTTGTGAAATGAGTCATCAGTTTTGATGATTCTCAAATCTGTTCAAATCATTCGTGACTCATAATAGGTTTTTATACTCCTGAATATGTTACACAAGAATTTGTTAAACTCTCAAATTAAACCTCATAATCACTACTCGATGATTTAACCTTATTTATAGTCAATTATCAATACTTGACTTGCAAAACTTATGTTTCACACTCTATTCTCCTTAAAAATAGTATAAGTTGAATTTTCGCGCACCATAATGAATTTAACCAAAATATTCGAGTGCCAAATTTCCTTAAGTCACCTTAATTCCAGCACTTGAAGACATACATTTTAGCACAAGGTCGTCGAGGTCGCTTAGGTTGAGCTTGTACAATCTAAACAAAATCCCTTATGATCTGTTTTTCACAAAAAAAAAATTTCAGGAAAATTTGGCGATTCATCTTTAATTTGAGAAAAAAAAGTTTGTCTGAGCTTCTGAACAAAATTTATTTATATGTGTTCGATTTTAATTTTACGGTAGTCTCAAACATTCCAAAATTTTAATATAATTTAAAATTCAGTTATCCCCCACCTGAACGAGCGTGTTTCAGAACACAGAGACCAAAAATATTTCGGAGAAGCGTCATTATTGGCCGGCGGAATATCGGAACAGACTCCTGATAGTTCCTTTATTTTTAATTTCAAGAATTTTGGTGAGTTCCAGAAATTTCTCATCAGACCGGAAATGCATTATTTGGATGCATTTTTTTTGTTAATGCAGTTAAAACAGTACTGGAACAAGATAATGATCTACAAATATACTTACTACGGTGACTTTTGGGGGAAAAACTTTGGCATTATTAATTTTGACACTCTGCGCCACCTGATGGTGAAAGAGCTATTTCGCTATATTTGAGAAATCGATATATTTTGATCACATGACGACCAAAATTTTTTTTCGTAATTTCATTTCCCATTTTCCCATATATTATTAACCTCCAAGAAATTTCGGAACAACCCACCCATTATTTCGATGAGTCGATATTAATGATGGACACCTTAACTATGTGTGGGTTCTGAAACACTTTCGTGCAGGTGAGGGGGTAGAACATCTCGTGCAGGTGGGTTAAATTAAATTTTTTCTACATAACTGAAAATTTGCATTTAATTTCAAATTTTTATAATCAAATAAAATTTCAAATAATATGAAAATTTTCAATTATATAAAAATGTTTAATTATTAAAAATTAGTAATATCGAAAAATATATTTGAGAATTTTTATTCGATCATTTCTGAAAGTTGGCCTTGGTACTAAAATGTCCTGTTATGTAGTAATGCATTTTGCATAAGAAGATTTTCTTAACCCGCTTTATATTTACGATACGTTTCCTTCCCGTTTTCCTCTATTCTCGCCCGTGTCAAACAGCCCATTCAATTAGACAAAAAACTCAAATTGTAAAAAAACTTTTGACCAAAATTTTGAGGAATAAACAACTCTAATAAGCTTGAGGTTAATAAGCGCTGCTAATCAAATATCCGAAGAGCTTTTTAAAACGGAGGTTGGCAACAAAATGGGAGCAAAAATATCTCCTGCTGATACAATCTGTTGTATCTCCTAACTCTAATATGATAAACGAACGGGCCTCCATTTTTCGCCCCGAAATATCAAATTGACCTTTACCGCGATCAAGTGATCAAATTTTGAAAATTTTCAATTTTTTATCACTTTCTGATAAGGTCAGGGTATCGGACAAATGGAATTTTGAGACATTAAGCGTTGTAATGGCCAAGGCAAACAAAGGGTAAATTCTGATGTCTAATTTGACGTAGGAAATTTATGCGCAAAATTAACAAAATTAATATTGGCTCAAAAATTGAATTTGAAAAGTAAAATTTTCAAATGTGTCGCATTATATATATATCAGCTTCTGATTGACCACCTATTTCAAGATCAGTACAGCATTTGTACAAACAACCAAAAATTTGATAAATCGGAAAATGAGAAAAATAATAACGTTATTCTTAATGATTATTGAGGTCAATTTTTTAATTTTCAAGTTAAATGCTCTAAATAATAACATTTCTAGCAATAGACACACAAGATAGAATAACTTATCATGATTTTGTGCCCGATTAGCTTTGTGAGAAATTTAACTTTTTTTTTATGCAGAAGACAGCTAGTTTCGGTTCCGTAGTGATTTTGCAAATTTATAAAATAAAAAATGGCATTTTAATCAATTTTTGATGAATAGTCCTCCGGAATATGACTCCCACACGGCTCATCCCCAGTTCTGAATAAACTCCCTGTCGGATTATTACGTAAATAGGTGAAAAATGATCAAATAATATCAAAAATATCATCAATTCTTAAGAAAACGTTTAATCCGATTTCGAGTAATAATCGACCTACAATAGCTACGCTACTATTTTGTAATTTGTTTGTGAGACACAATTTTATATACTTTTTTGCAATTAAAAAATTGATTTGTTTTACAACGTTTCGAATATATTTTTATTCATCATCAGGTATTAATGGAAAACAGAACGAAAATTTAGACGGAAAAGTTGACTACTATTTTGACTTCAAATGCTACCGGGTTTGTATATAACAAATTAGTATAACTCCCCAAACTTTATTATGCCATCTAAACATATAAAATCATTTTTTAAATATTTTCATAATAGACCTTCTAAGGACGATAAAATTCATTAAAACAAATCATTTTTGATTTCAGTCGGCAATAAATGTCGTCAATTCAACGTAAAAACTTAGCAAGAATTATTAAAAATTATTTTGTCCACAGCCTGAGTTTTTTCGAATTGTCACTTTTTTTTTATTGGCTAGACAGTCAAAATTAACAATCTTTTGGCTTATATTTTGTCTGTCTAGCCACCGGAAAATAAAGACAATTAAAAAAAAATCGGTCTATATTTCTGACAGAGATTTTATTTTCAATGTTTTTAATTTTATAAATAAAAATAAAAGTCTTGTTGAAACCTCATGATATGTCAAAATTTCGGATTTTGTAACGTTAATGGAGTCAGTGGTGGGTTACCATAAAAATCTTTGAGAAGTCCGGGAGTCGAACCCAGGTAAACGGGATGATCATCGAGTCGCGCTAACCACTACGCCAACTGGTCATATAACTGACTAGAATATGTTGATTAATGAGCGAAACCTTTCGCCCCAACATCAGCAGTGTTCAAATATGATAATTATTTAAAAATACTCATTTAATTTTTTTGATGGTTTGCAAGTTGTTCGCGTTTCGAACCCCAATTCTCGCTCTGTCAAATTTTGTTCTGAAAAAAATAAAGTATAAATATTTGATTTTCGATAAAAAATTCAATTATGCAAAATAATATAATCATTAAAAAGCCCTTCTACGGTAATTGAATGAAATACTTGAATCAAAAAATAGGACCTTGGTACCAGTCTAATTTTTCGTTCAGTAAGTGCCCTATTACCAAGATAAGATACTAAGCCCGCGTTCCAAACACAGATGAAGACACAAAAAAATTGATATTTTCCCCTTACCATCGGATTACTTCGATCGCAAATTAATTAAGATAAAACTGGGTTAAAAAATAAAAATGGCTTGTGTGTTTTGAGTATACAAAAAAATATGGGCTAAATTAGCAAATTTGAATTTTGACAAATTGGCACCCATCAAAATTCACACAAACACAAGAAAATTCAAAACAATTAACACTGAACACGCTCGGGCCAACAAAACCCGTTAACAATAAGGATCTTAGTAAGTGGTGAATTGGTTATTCTGATTTCTGGTTGTTTTCTCACAAAAAAGTGGGATTTTGGAATAAGTGCAATTTTTGAAGATAGTCATATTTTTAAAGAACTGGTAGTGTTTTCAAGAAATGATAATTTACATATATCCATTTCCCAACCTGAGTCCGTCTTAAAAAGTCTTACTATCTCTATAGCGCGTGTTCGAATCCCACTAATGTTGTCTTAGTGATTGTCTTAGTCATTGCTTCAGTGATTACACGCCGATCAACTTTGGCGGTCCCAATATCACATATATAATAATACGCAAGACAATCACTCAGACAGTTGGATTCGAACACGCGCTATAGAGATATTCAGCATTTTAAAGATGGACTTAGGTTGGGAAAAAAGATATTGCTAAAATGGCACATTAACCGTAATTGTTTACTGAATATGGTACAATCTCGGTTAAAAAGCCGACAATCCCTGTGTGAAAAATTTTGACCGAAAAAATATGAATCATTTTAAGCTTAACCCGCGCGGGCAAAATTTGAGCGGAACACTATAGTGAGAACACTAAAGTGACTATACAATTGTTTGAACATGAAAAATTTTATTTTTTTAATTTGCAAAATTAAAAAATTCGAAGATTGTCATGTTTCCTGGTACTATTATTCAAGAAATCATAGTTTACATAAAAATTTTTTCGTTCTAACAAAACTCCTAATTTTCACAAAATATAGAATAATTACGATCAAAAAAGCAAGCAATCACTGAACAAACCACGGTTAATTTTAAGTTTAACGGTTAAACTTTTACTCGTGCATGCAATTTTTTGGCAGGACACTGTACACTTATTTGAACATCGGAAATTTAATTTCAAAATTTGCATAATAAAGGGCTCTGAGCGCCTGGCCGACCACCTTAAACGCGGTGCGATAATTTGAATGAAATTCTAATTTCATCTCGAGTTTTTCAATTGTCCGAGGCGTGATTTTCTACATGTTTTAGCGGTTTAATCAACCAAAATCAGGAGGTTCACTTCCGGCTAACCCCCCTGACCCATTCATTGCCTACCGCACCAGCTAAGCCAAAATGCGACTCTTAGAAGGATCGAAAACGGCGTGAAATTTCCTATTTTGCGCTACGGAAAAATAATCTTCTTAATAATTCATTAACTGGCCCTGAGTCTGTCAAGGTGGCGTGAATTGAACGCATTCTCGGCACTTCGAAACTTGAACTTTTTTGTAATAAAAATGTTGGTTAAAATTTTTTAATTTAATTTTGAAATATATTTTAGCTTTATTTAGAAAATTTATATTGGAAAATTTACAAATCGACTTTTTTCTATAACCCTACTATTCAATAAAAAGTAAATTTGATTAATATTTTTCCTTCTTTAGAAAATTAAGTTAAAACTATGACCAGCCAAAAGATAAAAATACGTACAAGACAACTTTGTGCAGTTTCTTAGAACCAAAAAGAGAAATAAAAAATATAGAGAAATCTAAGAAAACATTTGAAAGGTCAGCTTATGGGGGTTAAAATAGCAAAAGATGCATTTCTTGAGAAAACAGAATTTTTCAAAATTGAAGGTTTTAAAAACTGCCCTAGCGTGAAATAAAAAAATAATGATTACAATTAAACTTTCCAGCCTTTCCGCCCTACAAAAATAGAAAGAGGGATGTAAAAATTTAAGTATAGGGATTTTTATAAGGTGACATCTCAGTAATTATACGCAACAATGGTTTAATATGATAGAAACATTTTATTGCAGGTTTTTGATGATTGATTTGGGATGTGCTGAGTTAATAAAATAATTATGATAATCAGCATCAAAAAGTGATTAAATAAATTAAAATCAAAGATTTAACTGTGGGTTTTTTTGTGTCATCATGAAAATTAGCCGCGATGTCTTTGGTTGTAAAAATTTGAGAATGGGTTATTTGATCAATTTCGGACTTGGATTTCAGAAAAAAATTTCCAGAAATAACATTTTGTGATTGGTCAAAAATTGGACCGATAAAAATTCAGAATTTAAGGTGCCGTAAAATTTGCTACTAGTATAATTCACTGAAGTAAGCAGCTAAAATAATTACTTATTTTTCAGAAGTTTTGTCCAACCAAAATGCTTTATTTTGAATTTTTTCGCTTTGATTAAAAAATGATCCTGCATTTAACTACTATGATGTAGTCATGCGGGATTTAAGATATAATTCTTGGTTATTTTGATCGAATAGAGAAAAGTGATCAAATTAAAACTTTTCAGTCAAAACAACCCAAAATTAAGTTATATGCTTTTTTCTTACTGACAAATAAATCAGTATTTTTAGTCCTGTCCTTATAAAAAATTTCAATATTCCTTCGATTATTTTAAAATAAATCAACATAATTAGCTATAGAAAATTTGATAATTTTTGAAAAAAAAGAGTATTTTTTGGGTAAATCAATCATAATCAGTTCATGTCAAAAAATTAATTTCTTGACTTGAATTATTCGATTAGATTATGCCGTTACATTTTCTTGAATAAACAGATTTTCACCCCAATACATCAAAACGGTCCTTACTTTGAAATTAACGCAGTCTTTTTCATGGTCAAAATCGTCCCCCTTTAAAACCAGTGGGCCTTTTCCGTCATTCTCAGCTACTTCGATACCTCTGAATTAGGGACGACTACTTGGCCTTTCCGGCGCCAACTAGGGTGATATTTCAGAAATATATATAAATTGTATTTTGAAAAACCATCAATCAACCGGTCAGCCTTTTGGTTAACCGCGGTTCTTTACAGCGTGAGTTTTGCGCGACAGAGTGGAAGCAGTCTCGAGGACTTTCGTTTGATAATAGCGTAATTTTCATATATATTTCACAGTAAAAAGTACGGCGTATAAAAAAGTAGACGCTTGTGGTTTCGATAGCACCGTTAGTAGCAAATATTATTTGAATCAGAATTTTTGCCTTTGATTTTTTTTCAAGTCTAAAAACTGTGAAGTCACTTATTAAGAACAGCTTGAAAATTCAAAAAAGCGAAACGTTGCAAAAATTAATAATGACAAAGTTCTTTTGTAGTATTGAAACTGTCAAATTACTCTTTTAATGAACCTAAAAATGCGAAAAGCGAAACGTTGCAAAAAATAAATTATCATTAAAGTTTTATGATTTTATTTGCAATCAGCAGATTTGAATTTATGACCAGAACAAATAGTTTTCATTCAACTTTTTTTTTAATTTTTTGAACTTTTAGCGAAAATTCCTAAGTCAAGAGCAATGTACCGAGCAATTTGTCAGCAGTATCATTATTTACTTGACAAAACAGTTAATCATTGTTTTTTCTGTCTTACGTAAAATGATCAAAATTATTGGCGGTGGCATCAAACAGGTCTCTCATTGTGTCGTGATTAACACAATACAACATATTTGTCGAAATCGACTTTAATCGATTGTGTTCTCAGTTCAGCCAAAAAAGCCATAATTTGTTTAAAAAATGACATTTTGTCACACGTCCAGATATGATGGAAGGGGTTGTAAAAAGTTTTCAGAGTGATTAATCACCAGGATAGGAATTACTTTACGGTAGAATATTCAAAATAAATTATTTTCGCCATTAATACCGAGTTCCTCAAAAAAAGTTTGCGATGATGGAGAGTTGAACCGACAGTTTTCGGCTTGAAACTACAATTTAAAAAAATTTGGAAATGTTACGTAAGAATTACTTTTAAAATCGATGTTTTGACTCATACATTATGAGTTCAAGTCTCGATCATCCCAAACTTTTTTACAAGTTATGAATTTTCAGATTAATCAAAGGTCAAAATACCCTTTTCAAAGTTTTTTCAGTTCATTTTTACCAATTATGAATAATGATAAATAGTAGCTACGGTCGCAATCTTTAGGATCAAAGGGTCATTTTTTCAACACTTCCAAATGAATAATGTGTTTCAAATCACCAACCGGTGGTGCAAAAAATCACACTTACATTAGTACTAAACCCGAAAATTGAAAAATGGGGTGCCTTTTCGGGCATAAATAGTACCGATTAAGGCGGCTCATTAGGACAAATTTGGCAAAAATATATTTTTTTAAATCGTTTACAAATAAGCCTGTCCTGATTTTTAGAGTGGTCCCTTTTTCACACCAAATCCCCTAATTACATAAATACCCAACAAATGCATTTACACCAATATTCTGGTATATTTAGCGCGTAAACAGAGTATTTTAACGCGGAGAGTGCTTGTGTGAAATGGTGACGACATGTAGAAATAAATAAGCTTGTTGAAAGATAAATATATTTTGATTAGAAAATTATTCTCTTCACAGCCGGATTATGGGAACTCTGACGTGGCCAGTTTACTAAATACGGTCAAATTGACCCTTACAAGAACGGAATTACAAAAGATAATCACCAATTGGGCGCTAAAATTTTCTGTCAAATGAGGAAGTGTCTATTTTAATGAAAATTGCGTAGGCGTATTGTAACTTGCGTTGATCAAAATTGGACATAACTACTATTTTAAAATGTCATCACAAAAATTATCAATTTTTTACTTTTTTTCTCAAGGACTAACTCACCGATTAGTGCTTAATATCCCATCTTTGCAATAGAAGGGCTCTCTACTTCAGATAAAAACCCCAGCCATAAAAATGGTCAGATTTTTTTAGAGAGTCCCCCATTTTTAAATAATTTTTTTGTTTTCTTGATTAATATCTGAATTGTACCTCCAATGCTTTAATTGTAAAATGCAGGAAAATAATGCGCTTAGGGTTCTGTGATAACACTATGATAAGAACATTGGCAACCGTCACCAAACGGTATTTTGGAGATAAATGAGTAGATTTATCATGCTTAATTCCGCTGCTTTTTATACATAAATAAAATTAAGATTACTTTTTTCAAAATATTGACCAAAATTAAGAAAAAACCGGGTAATTCGAAACAATTTAAAAAAAATCGTTACTTCAGATGACTTTTTGGATGCTTTTATCCGAAAATGATTACTTCATATGAGAAACTATCACTTTGACTGAGAAAAAGTCATAAAAAAAATTATGATTTGTATAAATTTCAGCCAATAAAAACTCAGAATTGTTATCACGTGATAATAATGCAGAATTTTAATTGGTTAAAATTTTGAATGAAAAATGACATTTTTTTAAATTTTGTAAATATCAAGCAAAAATAAAAAACAAACCTATTTCTTACAATTTTATTTCTAGATTTTCAAAATCGAATTCTGATTCGCCATTTTTGAAAGTGGTTACAAAATGGAATTTCAACTTCCAGCACCTCCACCGGGAATGCATCCACACGAACAACACCAACAAGACCAAGGCTTTCTCCAGGCCCTAACTGGTCCAGAAGAAATGGGCCACGGAATGCCTCAAGGATTTCCTCATGGTCCTTTTGGTCACCCTCACGGTCCTCCTATGGGGTAAGTTTAACAAAAATATGTTGAAAATTTTGATCAAAAACGTAAATTATTTAAAGAGATTGCCAACTGAGCAATTTCTATGAACCTTAATGTGATTAAATCACGCAAACGTGCAGATCTTTTAAAACTGCAACATAATCATTTTAAATTACGTTCAAAAATATACAAAATAGTGAATTTTAAAATAAAATTCAAATTTTGTTAATTTTTCAAAAAAATGAACCCAAATAAGTTAATGAAATACAATAAAATGGTCAATTTCAACATTAATTGTTGATATTTCAAAAAAATTATTTTTTATAAAATAAAATGGATAACTATAATCTTAAATGTAGGTTTTTAAGGAAAGCTCCCAACTTTAATAAAACTGCTAAAAAATCATTGTAACAAACGTTAAAAAATTGTCAGAATCAGGCTATGCATCATAAAATAATTTGATTTTTTGCTTATTTTTACGAAAAATTCGAGCTCAAATTCGATTTAGTTTTCTGGATCATTTGTTTGTCCCCAGGTGCACATTGTTAGCAAAACATTTATTTTTTGAATTGAATTTGGTGTTAAATGGCTTTATATACGAAAAACATTGAAAATTCTGAGCTTGAAATTTTGACCTCAAACGTTTGTCTGTAAATAACGTGCTAAACTTGGTAAGTTTTCGACATATTAAAGCTGTATTTTCGATGATAATTCAGGTTGTTATTAAAAAATGCGAATTTATTTTTTGATTTGTTGATATTTACCACCAAAACATAAACATTTAACCGTCTGTCAGAAAATCTAAGCCTAACTTTTTTTCATTTCGGAAAATCAACGGAAATTTTTCAGTCTGAACAAAAAATGAAAAATATGGATTTATTTTTCGTCTAATCAAAGAAAAAATAAAATTTTTAACCAGTAAAATTCGTAGGTGACACTCTAGTCTAAATTTTTTGAATATTTTCATTCTTAAAATAGCGGATAATTTTTTCTGCACTTGACTAGCTTTGTCCTAACTCAAAAATATTTAACCTCTGCGCTTAAATCCGAGGCGTCACTGACAGGCTCCTGGGGGTTAAGAAGAATATTAAAAACCGATTATGTATTTTACATTTAGCCACTCGTACCTCCTTAATTCTAAGAGTTAACTAGAAAGATAACAAAAACAGAAACCACTGACCGAATCTATCTAATCAAAAGGTGAAAATGTCATGTAAACTAACTCCCTGTGTTAAGTCTGTGAAAATATACCTTTTTTTCAAAATCAGTTTCTTTTTGATTTTTTATCATAAATAAGCAAGAAAATAATAAGTGGAAACGGTAGCTGGAATTAGTTTCAATAATATCAGTGAGACAATTTCTTTCAAATTAATATCAACAAACAAAATTTAAACTTGATGAATTTGAAGGATTTTTTGCCAATTTAAGTTTATGTGTATAATTTTTAATATAAAAAACTAATCTGCTGAAAAATATTAATGAAAAGTCAAATTTCAGATAAAATGTGAATTTATCAGAAAAATTTAAAAAATCACTTCAAAAGCGTTAAAAGTTTCAGTATTTCCAATAAAATTTCAAAAAAATAATGCCAAAATAATTAATTGAAACTTACAGTATGTACAATTTTTCACTGCGATAAAAAAAACATTACATTTTACCAACTCCGTTTTGATTGGCTTAAAAATTACAAGCATTGATTTTTTTTCCTGACCAATGAAAACGCGGGTTTCAAAATGTTACGTTTTTTCCAATCACAGTGAAAAATAGCACTGAAAATTATCGGAAGCAGGCAAAAAATCATGAAATAAGTTAATTTCTTGCTGATTTAAAGATGGAATTAGTTTTTCTAATGATATCACTGAGACAACTTTTGAAATTAATACCAACAAACTAAATTTGAACTTAATGAATTTAACGGAATAACTCTTCGCTTCTTAATCGATTCCTTTAGATTTTATAAAAAATGTCAAAAAACTAATCTGCTTGAAAAATTTAATATAAAAACATCAAAAAAGGTCACTAAACCCCTTCATTAGCCACACCATAAAATCCCAACCTGGTGTTTTTGATGAGATTTTTAAATTCAATTATTAGATGTTTGATCTACTCGTGGCAGCTGTGTGAAAATTTTTCGCGCAAATTTTATAATGTAAATGTTTCCCAAAAATGTATATTTTTTGGAGCTCATGGGGGTGCTAGTGCTAATGAGCATCATTTTTGCACCTGTGCTGGTGGTGCAAAAAGTGACCAGGCAGGCAGCTGCGCCACCCTCTTAAGTCGGGAGAGCCGTCATTTTCCTGATATTTCGAATTTGAATTCGATTGCAATTTTTTCCCATCGAAATATGTGAAATATTTTATATCATAATTAATGGTCATGTAGAAATGAATTAGGGCTCTGAAAATGTATTAATCAGATCTTCATTTTTTGAATTCCTTACGTAGAAATTTATTATTTGTGATTTTATTTACAGTGGCTAGTAGCCACTGGCTACCCAGTTGCAGCACCTTCGTTTTTTGGCAGGGTTGAAGAAATGTAAGGTCGTCTAAGATCAAATTAATCTAAAAAAGGTGCTTTGTGAAAAGTACTTTGACGAGCCATCTACTGTAAAGAATGTTTTTTTTTTAGAATTATTTTTTCGGATTATTCTTCAAAATTTCACCAAATTTGGTTAAGATTCCTTTTTCCTTAATTAAAAAAAATTTATTTAAAAATATGATTTTGATGAAAATTAAAGCAGGCATAAATTGAGTACTTTTACACAAAATGAATTGAATATCAATTATTTTTAATAACAAATTTTCAATAATATATTCTTGTCGCAACGTTTCGCTTATTCCATTTTAAAGCTGTCGAACAATCACCTATTTAGCACACTGTTTTACTCCAATTATTCTATACGTTGCATTGTTTGAAGTCTTGAAACTGGGAAATATCTTCTTCGAATAAGATTGAAATACGAAAAGCGAAACGTTGCCAAGAGTAAACTATCAAATTTTTTATTATGGTCAGTTCAGCATATAAAAATGAAAAATGCAATAGCTAAATGTTTTCTACAGTCGTTAATTTTCAAAACGCTTTTTTAACCCAATTCGCAAAAACTTTGCCGTCTGCAACCTTTTTTACATATCTCAACTAAAAACAGCATAATTTTATGCATCAATAAATTAATTAATAATATCTTAAATTAATTCCATTATTATTAATTTTCCATTATTTAGGATTCAATGACTTCATTAGTGTCAGATGTGTATTCTTCAAATGCCATTAGAATCAAAGAAATCCCTTTTTAAGTCTTTTTACTTTTGCTCGTCTGTAACTCTTAACCGGGACGTATGTCAAGGATATTTTTCGCGCGTCTAATCTGTTGTGTTGATACTTTGAGGCCAAATTACTTTCGGATAAATAGTAAGGGTGTGCACTTATAAGGAGGTGCAACAGATTTGGCATAAGAACTTCAATAAAATCGATTCTTGAAAGATCCAATGATATAATTAATCTGAGATATTTTTTATTTTGGATTTTTAAATTGAGGGAAAGTTTGTCTTATTATTGAAACCAGGACATTTCAAAAAAATTAAAAAAAAAAAAAATTCATAAATTTTGGGCGTTAACATTTAAAAAATAACTAAAATTGAATTTTTTTGTAAATGTCAATTACTGATTGGTTGAAAATAAACCAATCGGCATCGGAGATTAAACGCCGATCAAATTTGAACCGTGATTCACTGATAACAGGTATAAAAAAATTTCTTTAGGTTGGTATTATATTTTGCTTAGAAAATTGAATTAAAAATACTTAATTTCTCAAAAACAGACATTTTTAGCAAGTTTTCACCGTTTAACTTCTTGGATGATAATTAGTAAGAATCATTAAAAAAATAATTTTTGTGATACTTGCCCAAATAGACAATCATATTTGTTCATAAAAACCTCTCCATTTATCTTTCAAGTTACTCCGGTATCAAACCAGGTACCCAAACCACACCCCCTCCAAAAATATATTTCACAAAAAAATTCTCTCCAATCTCCCCATCTCCGGAAAATCACTTTTTTAACCAATAAAGCTGAGTGACTATTTTTATCAACAATTATGACATGAGTGCGATAAAAAAGAAGCCCCCCGAAAATCTATTTGAAAGGTAGATTACATTAATAGCAAAATGGGATGACGATTTGTTAGATTTCATTATTTACATTATCAATGATGGGCGTCCCTACAAATGTCAAGAATCGCAGGAAAAATTTTTGGCCAGAATGTATATATTTTTGTACAAAACTGTCGGATAAAGATCGGTGATTGTGTACTTGGTAATTTAAGAATATTCATCTATGTTTAAATGTGATTTTTCGCACTTATTTCGTTATAACAATTTCTTTTGAAATTTTGTTTTTTTCAAAAAAATTGTTTTAACGAATATTTTTTCAATGATATATTTTGAGGAACTCTTTTTAAATGCCTGATTGTTTTCTATAGCAGCCGGTTTCAAATCAAAATATGAAAATCGATTCGAAAAATAAAAAACATTAAAAAAAAATTCTTTGTTACGTTTCGCTTTTTGCATTTTAAAGCTTTTAAAATCGTGATTCTAGCGTTTCAAAACTTCAAAAAATACAAAGTCCAAGACAGTTATGTCGGAAATTCGTCTAACACTTGAACTGCTAAAATCAATATTCAAAAAGCTTGAAAATATGAAAAGCGAAACGTTGCAAAAAATAATAAAATGTACAAAATGTTCCAATTAAATTTTAAAGTTTTCGCATGGTAACCGGTTGAATTACGCTGTAAAAATGAACACACTTTATATCCGCCTAAACTTTTCTTATATGTTTTGTCCGATAAATGATTTCTTTTAAAATATTCTAGCGTCAAATTTTCGTTTTTCTTAATTATGAAGATTGTTTACTTACTCATTTACTCAAGCCGGAAAGAAATTCGTTAAAATACCAAAAATTTCCTGTTTACGGGACAATCGCAAACGCTGCAATCACTCTAAAAGGTCAAATTCTGATGTGTTAGAATAGATATACGGCACATAGAATCCACCCTAGATAAAAACCAGCTTCCTAGCTGTCAAAAACTATTTTCATTGCCAGCTGCAAAAATAACAGAGGAAAAAACTCGCCATAGTTTTTACATAAGGCTCTGACAAGGTAAAGTTTTTATCAGGAAACCAATCTTGACAAATGGTTATCAAACAATTGAAAAATATTCAAATTTTTTTTGGAGACGGAAAGTGAAAGGGAAACTAGGGAAGGGATGGCTGCCAAAGTTTTTAGTTACGTATTCATCGATTTTAATCAGTTAAAAAAAGCTTTTAGACATCATTTTTGACCATATTCTGAATGAAGTACTTTCGAGACTGGTAATTGATAATGTTTTTTAAATAACTAATTATGGTCTACAAAATTTGGTCATTTTTTTTCTATCAATTCCAAAAAAACAGATAGAAAAATTTTTATAGAATATTTTTAGGTCATTTTTGTAGAATGAAATTGCGTGGACGGAAATAAGCAAAACAAGTAAAAGATAAATGTACAAAGCATTTTAATTTTACATTCAAATCGATAATTCTACCGATAGTTACTACCGATAGTTATACTATAGAAGATAAAAAATTTGAATGTTTCGGAAATTTTTTTTACTTGTTATGTTTATTTCCGCCTACACAATCTTTATTCAACAAAAAAAATAGCTAAAATTTTTATTCCATGCATGCTCAAAACGAAGCTAAATATTTTACACTATCAGAACAATACTTAGTTTGTTTGTGATTTATGAGAAAAAAAATATTATGAAACTCGAAATTTTACTATGAAAATCAATAGTTGTCAAAAATCAAATATTTTGAAGATTGCAGCAATAAAATCTTTGATTGTTTTTTACAATAAAATTTTTTGGATTTGCTATCTTTACAAATATTTCGAGGGTTAAACTATAAATTTTACAAAATTTAGCAAATAATCGCCATATTTGATTTTCTGACTCTCCTATGCAAATTAAATTACATTCCCATTTTTTCTATTTGTATAACCAAAAGGGCGTGGGCGATTTTTGTCATTCATTCTAATTACCTATTTAAAATCGAACATCTTGAAAGTTCGATATTTGTCAAGGGCCCGAGATCGATGTACTATTTATAAACAAACATAAAAACTGACCCTCTTGAAAAAAGGTATTATATATTTATTTGACACTCTTTTGATAGTATAAATTATTTAGAAAATTGAGGTTTAATACATTGGTGCTCAGAATGTTTAATATTTGGAGGCCAATTACTGTGTATTTTCAGGTCAAATAAGTAAAATGGAATAAGAAAGCACTCTCAGAAAGCAACTCTTTCTTCTAAAATATGTATATGACTAAATTTCATCATAAAATAATAAGTGAATTCTAAGAAAAAAAATTCAGTTTCAGAAATTTAAAACAACGGAAAGTTTGTTAAAATCGATTTCGAGTCGTTTCATCAAATTCTCTTGAATAAATCACTAAGCACGAGACTTTTTACGTTGGTTTGCTGTTGGTTCGCGTTTTTAGCTCCGTTATTTTGACCAAAACAGACCAATTAAATCATGAAAAAAAGTTAATTTCTACTATCAGTTATGTAATTCCATTACTTTCATTGGTACGTACAAAAACTGAAAATCGGATTTTCGCCAAAATATTTAAAACATAATCGTTTAAAACTATCGATTTTTCACTTAATATTTATAATGCAGCCTTATTTCACGCTTCTCGACCCTGTTTTCCCAACAATAGTCTAAATTAACTAAATTTGCATTTGTCTCCCCCCAAAATTACCGGACAATAACTACATTTTGTTACGGCTAAGTCCTTAATGGGTAGTTGAGGATTATCAGGGTAATTGTCGCGTGCGTATTTTAGGGTACCTTTTGTTTGTACTGAATCAAAATTCGTATTTTATAGCCCGAAAAATAGTACAATATGTCCGTATTTATACTATAAATATGTAAAACAATATTTGAGCTAAAACACCGCGACTCTCTTAAATGTATATTTACACAGCTGAGTATTGTTCTCCGCTGAGCATTGTCCCTTTAAGGCCTTTTTGCTCCCTATTTGGGATTAAGGCTTTTGAATAGGTTTTTTTTGAATTTTTTATTTTAATAATATTTTAACATCCTCCGTGCAAACCTTTAAATGATAGTCAATGGAGAAAATTAGGGCAAAATATTATTGATTCAAGAAATTTAGTATGCTTTATTTGCTTATACAACCTCTTCAAACTAATGACCTTTTCGAATGTGATTATATCATATAAAACTGACCTTGGAAAGTCACCGAGGAAATGCAAGTTTAAGAATAACTCTTACATTTCGTGGTGATTTCTCATTAGGAACAAACATGTTTGAAAAAAACGATATATGAAAAGAATCTGTAATAATTAACAAAAAATGCAGACTTGGATAAAAAAACAAAAGTCATCACGAAAATGCAAGGAGTTATTTTAAAGCTTGCATTTTATTGGTGATTCTTAACGAATTAAAGTTTTTTAATGAGGCATTTATCTCACATGTATGTTTCAACTGAAAAATCAACCTGAAAATGCAAGGTTTATTTCTAAACTTGCATATTCTCGGTGACTGTTCCCAAAATTCACGGCAAACTTTTTCAGACGATTGATTTTTGAAAATAAATTTCGATTAAAAATCGTAATTTTTATTGTGAATGTAATTATTAGACTTTACTAGTTTTAAAAATGATCGGTTTTCAAATTTTCAATTTATATTTCTTGGGATTTTTAAATCAATTTGCCATATCTTCTTAATTTGATTATATGATAATCCGATGTCAGGGAAACTGTTTGCAAGGTTTGGTTCTGACAGGTCACAACAAAAATCGTGTTTTCGGAAACACTTCAAACTCCCTATCCTTTACGGAATCTATAGAGATAATTTAATATTCATTTTCGAGCATTATTGCTCGAGAGGTTATGCATAATCCTTATTGGGTCATTTTTTATCTGATTATCAGTCAACAGAGCCGCTTTTCACGCCGATTTTTGTCGAATAAAAAATATTAGGCTCCGAACTTACACTTCAAAAATTAGATATTTTTTTTCTTTTTTTTGTACCCTGCCGAGATTTTATTTTTTTTCACTTTGTCTAATACAATTAAAAGATAGAATTTATCATTTTTGAAATTCAGTGTTCAATCACTGTCAAATTTTTGTATCCAGTCGAGTTTTTTTTATATGATTTCAAAAAAATATTTTAATATTTTGGTACCTGCTGAGAATTTTACTCATAAAATCGTTTTCGAAATTTTATTCTGAGTTGCAGTAAAAACATATATATTTTTGAAACTAAAATACTGTATATAATCATTTTAAATAGAAAAATCGTGGATAAATCCATAAACCGTCATTTTTTGCGTTTTTGACTTCATAGATCTTATATGCTTTATCCCCCTAATGCGACGAAAATCAGCAGGGTGATAATTCACAATTATATTTCAAACAAAGTTGTTTTAACCTTATTTGAGCTGAGGCCAGAAAAATGGTTCAAAATAAGATAGAACTAATTATGGTTTTGAAACCATCTGTGTATATATTCCAGTTGAGCACCTGACGACTCAGTTTTTTTGTTCATCTGATTCAATTTGAGAAAATTTGATCATTTTGTTTCCTTTTTTCTGCGTTTAACCCCTTAAACAGCTCAGAACGGATATCCTAGACAGATCATGTATTCGTCAGAATTGAAATTTTGCAATAATTTTTATGTGAAATATGAAACTTTTTTGTGAAAAATTAGAAATTTTAACAAAAAAAGCCAAGGATAAAAAACGCAAACCACCTGCGAACAAAAAAAAATCTCGGATTATTTTCAAAAATACAAACGCTTACTTTGTACTTCACTTCCGGGCTGATGGATTTGTATAAATTATATATGAATTAAGGATGCCCTTAATATTTAACCACGATCAAAGCGATTACTTTTTGATATAAAAGTTAACAAAATTTATAATCAAATTCTAACCTTATTGCAACACTACAGGGGAGTGTTCCACTTAATTTGTTTACAAATTTAGAAATCTCGCTTCAAAGCAAGACTTTCAAGGGTGTCAAAAATTTCGCTTCATGGCACATTACCTAATACTTCTTTGATAAGTGAAAAAGGGATATTTTAGTCACGCTTTTTCGCACCTCATTATAACACTCAAAGCGGCGTGATTAAAGGGGGGACTATGTTGAGACTTATTAACAACTTTATTCGAAAAATTTTCTTAGAATTTTTAAAAGCTCATATATATTAGATCATCGTTCCGAATCGAAATAAATTACAAATAAAATCTCACCAAATCCCGTTTTCGATACCGAATCTCGTCTTCCAAATATTTTTCATCATATTTTGAAGAAAAATATTAATCAAAAATAAGTCTCAGATGTTTAATAAAATATTTTTATAATCACTTCTAGACCAATTTGGTTTCGGTTGGCAATTGTTAGCGTTTTCACCCCGCTTTAAATTTCCTGAGAATTTTTCGGAATCTCATTTTATTAATTAATAATATTTTTGAAATAATTACATAATAATAAGATTATTCAGCGTCAAATTGGGCCATTAGTCGCTAATTACTCATCGCATTTAGCAACATTTTATGACTAATACAATCAAATTTCGATAAGCCCCTCGCAGGTGCTCTTCCAAATTATAAAACGGAAATAGTTAAATAGACAGTGTGAAAATTTTCACTTCCGGTTCATTTTGGCAATTCACGTATGTGCACCTGCTGGGGGTAGGAAATCAATTTGGGGGTAGTCTCTTAAGGGGGTGCTGAACTTCGACGCACCTGTGAGTGACAAAATAGAATTATAAACGCATCAACTTGTGAATATAATGCACTGACCATTTTTCTTCTATTTTTTTTCTCAGTGACCCAGTAATGGAATCCACCTGAGCTTGAGGCAGAACTAATGATATAATTTTGAATAAAATTTT
The DNA here is from genome assembly GCA_004367855.1 of Oikopleura vanhoeffeni. Lineage (NCBI taxonomy): Eukaryota > Metazoa > Chordata > Appendicularia > Copelata > Oikopleuridae > Oikopleura > Oikopleura vanhoeffeni. Next base: position 280,661 of record SCLH01001098.1, on the reverse strand, counting down.
TGTGTATTTAAATAACTAACTTCGTAAAAATCATGGAGATTATAAAATAGAAGGTCACACGAAATGACTCAAAATTTGCAGAATTGAAAAAAATACTTGATGGTTTTAAATTTTTAATAGAGTACATTTTATTTTTGTCAGTTTTCGGACAACCAACTGATTAATTTATCTTCCCTTGGTCGTTCAAACCTGACAAGAATGAAAAGCCATCCTTTATTTTAAAAACTCAGAATGAAAATTTCATAATGACCGTTTTATAAATTTGTAATATGACCCCAGTTAATTAAATGAACTATTATTTCTGACCATATAGTTTTTGTAATTTGACCCGTTTTTGAAAAAATTGTTGTACAGGTGCTCTTTTTCTAACGAATTATACTTTAGGAATTTTAATAATGGTCCTCAATTTGCTATGTGGACATCCTTGTACGTAAACCATTAAAAACCTAAAACTCGATTAAAAAAATCTGAAATATGACCCTGATAATTTATATTTCGCTTCAGATTTCGTCCTGCGTTTCCTGGCGGCCCCGGAATCCCCTGTGGTCCTCGTCTCGGATTGCCATTGCCTCCACCGCCATTTCTTGACTTTTATGGTATGCCTGGTGGGCTTGATGGTAATTATCGAAAGGTAATTAACTATTAATTAATTATTAATTTTTAACATTAGTTGCCCGAAAGAAGCGAAAAGCATGCGGAAAATGTGTACCTTGCCAGAGAAAAGATAACTGTGGAACTTGTTTAAATTGCGTGAATAGAGCTAAGGGGAAACAAATTTGTGTTCACCGAAAATGTGATGCTCTCAAGAAAAAGGTGAAGGTAAGTTTTAGAGAAAAATATCAAATTTCTAACATAAAGAAAATTCCAGAATAACGATATTTCAAACTTTTTTCTCAATATTATTGGTAAAATATTCAAGGAAACATCGGTAATTAAAAAAAAAATTGAGAAGTTATCAAAAATTAAATTTTCGGAATTTTTTGAGAAATTTGACAATTATTTCCGCATTATATAAACTTTGAATTAAAAAAAAGGAGTTTACATTTTTGGTCGACAAAATTTTCGGTCGACTTTTTTACCTATCTTTTGCTTTAAAAAGTGCGTAGGCGGGAATCAGCCGTACAAGTGAAATACAGATTTACGAAATATTTTATTGTTTGATCAAGTTGTCGATTTTTGCATGAAAATAAGGTGGTATCAAAATATATCCCACATTTGTATTTTTGCGACGTTAAATGATTCATTGCACACGATTTTTCTTGTAATCTGCAGTTTTTTGCGCCCACGCATTTTTCAAAACAAAAGATAGACGAAAAAAAGTCGACCAAAAATGTATGCTCCAAAAAAAATTTTGTAAGATAAGTTTTTATGTTGAATAATTATTTGGATTATAAATTGCAATCATATTATTCAAAACGTATTTGTTCTAATCTGAACCTAATACCTTTAATACGATTCTATGAAATATTCTATTTTCGATGAATTTATTTTTACGTATTTTTGCCATTTAAAAAGTTACTCGAAAAGCTGGTAAAAATTCATTCTGTTTACTTTCTACATAATGAGCTTTATAATTAATCCCATCTCAATCCTCGAAAAAATTGTCAAAATCATAATTTCCCTTTAAACACCCGCTGCATTTTTGATCTACCCTGGATTTTACAAAAAAACGAAAATATTTTTTCCGAATGAAAATTTGATTTTCGCCGTCATTAAGCATTAGTAATTGTTAACTTGAGGGACCTGAATTTCGGGCCGATAGATTTATCTTACTTAGGCGTGACCACAAGTGAAAATAGGCGGAACAATTAGAATTGTAACTTTTTTTGGTGAGGTCCTTAATGCCGACATATTCGACTTTTTTTATTTTAAATTTTTTTGTTGGGAGCGGCCGAGACTGATGAGTAATGGTCTTTGCATAACCACAAAAGGAATACTAGAAAAAGAACAGAAAAATCAGCGACCAAAAATGATTATTCTAAATTTATATATGATTGATCTGGTAAAAAGCTACATAAGAAGCAATGCAACAAATCCCGTCTATGAGTTAAATATATTTTTTTGCTGTGAGTTGAAAATCAAATTTGCTCAAAATGAGTATTTCAACTTATAAAGGGCGCTTTAACTAGTTACTCACTGTATCGTGCCTGCTCAAAAGCAATTTGGTGCAAATATGACCATTTTAATAAAATCATCGGTTACGAGTTAAATAAAATTAGAATGACATCAACGTTATCTAAAAAGTACCATTTTGAAACCATTACGACCTCTTGTAAGGCAATTTGACCATCTTGAGTGAATCCGAAATAAATTAGATTAATTTTGACTAAAATTATTCAATTTAACTCGAAGACGGTATAAAACTTTCACTTGGACAAATTACAGTTTTGATAAAATTTGCCGACGTTGCCAAAACTAAATTCACTTTTTTAAAGTCAAGAATCTCCGAAATTACCATATCATTTATCACGTACAAAAAAAATGATTTTTTCATACACAGTTTGCTAAACATATACTAATTTTACAAATTGCTCCTTAGTTTTTTCATTTCCATTTTAAAAATCGGAAAGAATGCAGGAGCGATTAATTGGTAACAAATTTCCATCTCAACTTTTTCAACTTGGTAAAAGTTCTAGTAAATTTTAAGGCGAAAAAACGTAAAAATTCCATTCGAACATTTCTCGCTCAGTAAACAGCAGCCTGGCTCTAGAGAGGGCACTTTGTCGCCCGCTTTTTAAGAAGTAAAATTTAAAGTTGTAGAAAAATGTGATTTTTTAATGATGATCTCGATTTTGGAAATACATACATTCCCGAATTAATTAGAGTAGTTTTTGAAATGCCAGGTTTGCGGTACAAAAATTTTTTGATGTCGATTTGAGAACATGATTTTGATCAGATTTTCCAACATTATTTTTTGAAAATGCTAATTAGCTTCGGTATTCGTTTGAGAAATGAAATTCTACTCGAAATCTGGCTTAAATAACGTATATGTTCATTTGATCATTTAATATAATCGAACCGTCCACAAGTAGAATTTAGTCTTCGCAAATAATGAATTCATTCGATTTGAGAACATAATTTTGACCTAATTTTATGAAATTATTTTCAAATTGGTTATAAGCTTCGATATACGTTTCAAAAATAAAATTTATGACAATAGTTTATTTTCAATTTGGCTTTGGCGGGGTTTTTTCAGAGCAAACCGCAATGGGAGCGAATGTTCTCGAAAACGGTACATACGATTTGAAAAATTCTAATTGTTTCCCAGAGTCAATGAGTTAATACACATGATAGACTATGTCTCTAACGGATCGACTGACCGGTTAACGGCTTATCAGCAAAAAAAGGCGGAATCTTGGGAATATACACCTAAAAAGCTGGTATCAATTGGATCGAATGTTTTTAAAAACGGTACATGCGATTCAATAAATTCCAATTGTAGCCCATAGTGAAAAAGTCAGTATCCCCGATGCATTTTATTTCTCACCAATCCGATGAACGGTTAACTCGTAATTAGCAAAAATACCGATTGCTACTTCCTTTTGGGTTGTTCTGAAAAAAACACGCCTTTACGGACGTCAATATGCATTCTGGGCCATTTATTGAAGTTGGACCGTTGGCGAGTTAAACTAAGTTTTTCACAAAAATAAATTCTATATGTCAAATTTGAAAAATTATTGGTCATATTTTACGTTTCATCCTGACATTTTCTTACTAACCAAAAACCTCAAAATTGATTTTGACACCTAAAATTTTTAATTTCAAAAATTAAGTACACTCTTCCTCGAACCTCGGTGAATCAAAAAAACTAATAATCTCCAACATTTTTTCCCGATTTTTGTCAGGAACAAAGGGCCTCGATTTTCTCACCACCACCAAAACGGCTCTTTTGGTAAAAGTAAGGCTCGAGTGGGGTGTTATGATAAATGTGTGAACTTAGGTGTCCGTAATGCATAAATAATGAGGGGAAAATCATTTTTTTCTTTGATATTGGAAATTAAAATATGTTAATGTGGGCTTGATGAGCACCCTAGTCACATTAAAGTACCACTGGACAAAATCGAAATTTTGAAATTAAAAAATCACAGATTTTAGTCTTGGAAAATCGAAAGTTTTTGAATTAATTAGTTTTTTGCAATAAAGCTAAAATAAAGTTACTTTTTGTTGCAAAGAAGAAATCTTAAATTTTTTGATTCAAGTTTTAGGGTAAAATTTTTTGTCAAGTAGGATAAAATATCCTTTTATCACTTTTTGAATTTACCTAATTTAACTTGCTTACGTTACAACAATTAAAGGATCAAATCATTTTTCCGTTCTTAAAAAGCGCTGAAATCTAGAAAACTTTCTAGATTATGTCAATTATGAAAAATAGCTCAAAATTAATTTTTGAATGCTCTTGTCAAAATAAAATGAAAAATCATAGAATGACAACAATGTCAGACGAAGAGAAACGTATATTTCCTCATAACAAAGGACGACTTCTCTGGAAAAAATAATTTTTCCTCAATTATTGACTTATGTTTCCAGCTTAATTTTTGTGATCCAGTTTCAAGGTCTAGCTTTGTACAGCATTGTACAATTTAAATAAATAACCTGAATGGAAAAATAAGTCTGAGAACATGATCTTTAAAATATCGTAATTTATACAGTTAGTGACTAGTTAAAGCCTCCCCTAATAATTGAATTACATATTCTAGCCAGTTATATCCCCTTATCACCTTTTGGTTAGAATGCGTAGCCACTACTCCTTTTAACGTGTGATTTTAACGTTGTGGCTACGCATTCTAACCAAAAGGTGATAAAGGGATATAAGGAGTTGGCGTAGTAGTTAAGCGGCTAGATTATGATCTAGTCACCTGGGTTCGATTCCCGGACTTCGCAAACTTTTCTATGGTAGATTCCCACAACAAAAGTGGCGAAAACAAATTTTCAAAAATACGCAACATTTTCGATGCTAAGAAATGTCAATTTTTTGACAAAATTGTTTTCGGAAAATTTATTCCTAATCATTGGTTTTCCACCCAAATTTCTAAATAAGTTTTTTAGGCCAGTAAATTCGACAAAGATGAAGAAAAAGAAGAAAACAATCTCAACGGCCACCACAATAAAGTAAGTAAAAAACTCTCAATCTCCTGTAAAACCACCAACTTAGCAAAAACCCCACTAAATGACGCAAAAACCATGTTTTTCGCGGTTTTTCTATTCTCAGTGACCCAGGCCTACTCCTTATCAATCCCGTGAATCTGAGCTTCTCATTTGATAGTGACGAAAATTTTATTTCGGCGGTTTAGCTACTTAAATTTCGAGGGTTCGAACTGGACCAAAAGAACCATCACGATTGGGATCTACGATTCATTTGGTTATATTTACCATCTTGAATTGGTGGAATTAGAAATAAAAAAATTTATTTTTTTCAAGATTTTTCTTTGTTAGATTTCCGATGTTTTTAAAGGCAACATGTTTAGGAAATGGGGGTGGGGAAAGATAAGAATGAAAAGAGTGAGATAAGATGGTGGTGCCAGACTAACAGTGCTACTATCACTCTATAGTTAGTAAATTTTTTTCTAGAAGGATCATTATTCAGTTTTAATGATGAATTTATATTTGCTCATATGTAGTAGGAATATTTTCGAAAACTTTGAATCTTCGATGCTGATTGGTTTTATTTTGACCAATCACAAAGTGGTATCTGAAAAATTAATTTTTTTTATATTTTTTTGAACATTTTACGCCCAAAATTGATCGATTTGCTTTTTCCTACTTTACCAAAATGTCCAAGTTTTCAAAATGAGAAAAGCATCGGACAGCCTTGTTCATTGTCGAAATTTTTCTTTCGCACTCATAAAAATCAGTGATAAATTTAAGGTTTATTTTTGAGAACATACTATTTTTTCCACAGATAAGCGTCGGTTTTGTTTAAAGCTTGTATTAATTTTGTAATAAATGGTCGCTGATTATTACTGATTTCTATTTGCGCAATAATTGGATAATTTGTTTTTGATAATTTTGAAACGTTATGAAAAAGATTCGAAGAAATAAAAAAGTGAAATGAAAATATCGAGACCTAATTCAGGCATTATTTGACCATTTTACAATGATAGCGCATATAAATTAGCTTTTTTCGTTAAACGCATCAAATAATTATTGTTAAAACTCCGTGAAAATTTGTTCTTAGTAATTTTTTTTTGATTTTCCTTTAATTTTCCGTTAATTTTATTAAAACAACAAAATTTACAGATTGGTCAAACTTTTTTTTCAACAAACTTTCAAAAAGCGAAAGTGGCAATTTGTCTCGTCTTGCCCAGATAACCCCTCTATTTACTCTAGGTTTACTGCCTCTTGCATTGCAATAAATATTGTGTTTTGTATTCTAACATGTTTACTCAGGCTCTAACCGACCAACCTAATTGCTAGGCTCGTCACCCCCTTTAGTTGACTAAAAAGCTAAAAAAAGGGCCAAATCCGAAAATTGTTTTTGTGAGTAGTATAGGAAGGTGGTGGTTATTTAGCAGGGTTACAGAGATAATTTTGTGTTTTTTCGAAGACCAACAAAAAGAACTCTTTTTTGGCTGATTGGAAAATGTTTGAAGTTTCGGGTTATGTTTACGCTAAATACAATGAGTTGAGTTCTTCTTGTTATGGGCATGTGGATATTTTATGATTCTAGGCTCTTCACGTGCAATTTAAACAAAAACTTTCATTTTTTTAAATTTTGATATTTCAGTCAGATTCTGATTGGTCGAAATTTGAACCAATCAAAATCGCTCATTTCGACTAAGCTATCAGTGTATTTATATCTCCTTATTGCCCTATCGTAAAGATTTGATCCCTCAAAAACACGAGGGGGGTGAGAAAACAACGCGGTTTTCAAAAACGACTCAGCCGATTAGATTCTTAGATAGCTCAAACTGTGCACAAATATCTAGTGAATAATACGAAATAAAAATTGGTCCGAATCAGACCATTGTTTCTATTTTTTAACAAGAACTAATAATTAAACAATTTCAGTAATCTTAGAAATAAAATAAAAAAAACCTTGGTCCGATTTAAACCAATTTTTAATGTTTATATTAATTAGATAATTGTGCTCAGTTTGAGATATTTAAGAACTAAACCGGATGACTCGTTTTCAGATGACGCGGCGTTTTCTCGTCCCCGAATTTTAGAGGGATCAAATCTTTACGACAGGACAATAAAGAGATATGCTGTTTTTGCACCTTTTTCACTATCGAAAAATTTGAAAAAAACATGAAAAATGGCAAAAATATTATGTTTTTTCCTTATTGTCACTCTCTGATGTAAAATGTGTTCAATTTTTATTTGAGAATATACCTGTTTTGCTTGGCAAAACAAAAAAGGACGTTTTCGTCCAAAACAAGTCTGACGGCTAAAAGAAACTTTTGTCAAAAATAATTTGACGGTTTAAAAATTTGCGTTTTCTTGACAATTTGCAACATGAAAATCGGATGGAAATAGATTTTTTCTGTATATATCAAGTCTTCTTTATTTTATGAGAGATATTTGATTGTTTGAGGGTTTCTGTCAAAATAATTTAAGTTGTATAAAAATTTTAAAATGTTTATTTTACTTTTCTCTAAATTTCTTTATACCTCATTTCGATAATCTTTAGAACTATATTTTCGAACTCTTTATTCATTCCTTGATAGTTTACGCTGGATTGTCATTTAATGAAAATAAATTATTCGGAAATTAAAATTCAAAAAACTGATTCGAAAATTTGATTATTTAACCAAAGTTTTGGGATATTGTTATATCTATTATCGGCTCCAATAGAGAAAAACTCTGTTTGGATTTGAATCTAGCAATCCGAAATATCTTTTTTGGCCCATGTTTTTGCATGGACAGTTTTTAAGATGTGTTCGAGCCGGGATAATCGAGATTAATAATAAATTCGAACGATTGGAAATCAGGAAAAATAAGGCTAAAACTTTAATTTGATTTTATACACTTAGTATAATAGATAAGTTCTGTATATTTTATCTGGAATAGCTTTTTTTTGGCAGAGAAAAAATAGCGCCGAAAAATTGTTTGCAAAGCGGAAGTCGACGCCATAACAGCTCGCGACACCCATCATCGGGGTATTTCCGATTTTTGCCATTTTAAGCTAAAATATTTACACGAAGCCTATTATAGTTAGTATTGGAAAAAAATGGTCATTGAGATATTTCACCGAATGCATCTGAAAAAGATTATTTTGATATCAAAACTTGATGAAAAAGGCATGATTTTGGAATTAATTTCAGCCAAAACTCTAAGAAGTGATTGTTTTTTTATGCCAATATTAGTCACTTTCAAATATTTGAATTACTCGGATTTTGAAAATTAATCTCTAAAATTTACAAAAATAGTTTTCTAAATTTTAAGTCAAAAATCATTAAAAATCCTTCGATTTTTGATATCTCCATGCCTCTTTTTTGGTCTCTGGTGGTGACCGTCTAGTAATTTCTCGAATAACTATTCGAGCCAATAGTACAATATTGTATGGTTGTTTCGAGATATATATATATATAAGTTTTCAATTCAAAAATTGTTTTTTTTCAACGTTTCGATTTATTCCATTATCAAGAGTGAGAAAAAAAATTGAAATACAGATTCATCGAAATTATTTTGTTCCAAAAGCAATTTAGCGAATCGAGCCTATAGTTTCGCAACATCAATTAATAGTTTTTTTTCGATAATAATAAAACTTTATTTCAAAGATTTTGGAACTGTACATTAACTGTAAAATTTAACAGAATACATAGGGTGCGCTTTATCATAAAATATAGCCGTGAAAAATTGAAAATGGATTTTATTGTACCTTTTTTTTAACAAATCAATCAGCGTGCTTCAAAAAAAATTCTGCAAAAACTATTTTGATCTCCGAAATGATTCGTTGATATTTTTAGTTATATTAACAATCTTACAAAATTGTTTTGCAATTTATATCGATACCACTCGATCATATATCAAAAAAGTCCTATCATTTCGTTACTAATTTTTGATAAAAAATCGTCGTGATCAAAATCTAAAAATATCCATATTCCGGTCTAGGGATACCGTATAGCCCGGTTACGAGGGCAAGTTTCAAACTAATCTTTGTCTCCGATTTTTTAACTAATTAGCCGAAAAATTCGAACCCTAGGGTCCTCGTGTTCTATCTAAGTCACCAATCCCGAAATATTGTACGTAATTATAATTGGCACAGACAGGAAAACAGATCTAATTTTCAATGAAAAATCGCCCCTCACGAGGTTCTCCTTAATGTATCTGATATCTAGCCGAAAATAGCTATTGTTTCGTTTCAATAATTCGTGATTCCATGTTTATTTACAGAATATAATGGTCTAGTAGCCTTTGGCCTACTTTGATAAAGGTTTATATTTTATAACTTATAAACCAGGAGAATTTAGTTTAATTGATTTTCTTTCAGCCCTTTGGAGAGCGAATAATGGACAGGTCACCGCCTATGCTAAATCATCCTAATGGACACTTCACTGATCCTAACGGAAATCCACATGGTAAGAAAATGATATATTAATATTTCTGGAGCTAGATTTTTTTTGTTTTATAAATTTTTTTCGAAAATTCTGTATTTTTTCATACATTTTCAAATTTTTCTTGAATTTTTATCATTTTGGAAAAATATTATTGAGTATATCCCCTATTCACACTTTTGTTAATATCTCGGCCCTACTACTTAAAAACACACTAGGTTTCCTAATGACGGCCGGAATATTAACAAAAGTGTGAATAGGGGATATTATTGAATTTTTGGGATTTTTCCGGAAACTTTTATAATTTTCTTAAAGTTTTCGGAAATTTTTTTTTTTTTCGAAAATTTTATTGCATTTTATAAATTTTTGAAGATTTCGAAATTTATTTCTTCATAATTTGAAAATTGATCAGAAATTCGTAGAAACTTTTGTAAAATGATCATGAAAATCTTAAAAAACTAAAAAATCTTGAAAACCTTTTAATAATCATATATTTAATAGCTCTCCGATTTTTAGAAAACCAACAAAACGAACGAGACCACAACGGTTTGCCTCCAATGAATTCTCCTCATGGTCCACCTCACGGTATGCCCCACGGAATGCTCCCTCCACACTGGGACGGTCCCCAACATCCCCACAATTTCTTCCCGGCCCACCCGATGGGTCCCGAAATGGTCCAGTTTGACGAAAACTCTCCGAATCACCCCGCATTTATCGGTTTCGAAGGTCTACGCCCACACAATTTCGGGAACCCAGGGGAAAATCCAATGTTTTTCCCGCCGGGATCCGAGCCACAATCCCTTCCGCTAATGGGACCGCAACAAGGCAACATGATGCCTAACAACTTTGCGGAAAAAATTCCGGTATCGGGAAACGAGCAGAGGCCCTATGACCAGGGCCAGCAAAACTACCCGGTCCAGGCTGACGCGCCCTTGAGCGCGTCAACCGTTCCCAGCCGCAACCCAGCGGTCAAGGCGACCGGTCACTCACCCGATGGCAGTCGGTGCTCGATTAGCCCAAGGGACTCGGGATATGACTCCTGTGAAATCGTCAAACACGAATGTTGAGCTGTATTTAATGAACACAAAAATAATGTATATTTGTAACTTCATGCCGCATGGTAAGCCCTTCAAAATTAAAAAAAACTGATATTTTTTAGCCCCCACGAGCAAAAATTCCGAAAAGTTTGATTACATTTTTCTCGAACTTTTTAGAAATCTTAAATCTTTACAATACTTCATTTATTTATAAAATATTTGAAATGACAAATTGAGGATTTAAACAAAAATTTTCAATAATTTTAAAAATACAACATTCGAAAAATATCGAAAATATTAAGAAAATTAATTTTTAGAAATTTTCAGAAACACTTTAAAATTACTAATTTTACAAATCTAGAATTTTTAACCATACCCAATTTTTTTATAACACTTTTACAAATAACAAATTGAGGATTTCAAAAATAAAACTTTTTGAAATTTTTAACAATTTAATTTTTCAATTTTTTATTGTACATTTTCAAAATACTATTGGACGCGTCTAGAATGACAAATACTGTACAAATCTGAAAAAACCAGAGAATAAGCTTTTTTCGACATTTTATAATTCAAATTATAAATAGAAAGCTCGAAAAAACAAAGAATTTCTCGAAATTACAAGAAAAACTCAAAAGTACCCGTTTATTATTACAAGGGTTAAATCATCTCGTAATCCAATTTAGCCCCGTAGTTAATGATAGCGATTTTCAGCCCAAAGTTTCTTTCCAATTCAATTGTACCAAAAACCACAAAAAAATAATCCCATGTTTATGTAAGAAGACATGATATTATATGTAAATTTCTAAAAAAAAATAACATAATTGTTCGCTTTGGGACAATACCCCCCCTGAAGTCAAAAAGGTACCTTAAAAGTACGGACAGCGCATTTATAAAGATAACAAAAAATAATCAAATGAAATGTTATTACAGCTCTTCGTAGAGTAATAGCGCATTTCACGCATCTTCTTTATCTTCGAGGCTAGCCGAAAATTAGAAATTATTTTTAAAAGAATAAAATTTTCGTAGCTAGATGAAATTTGAATTGCACTGAAAATATTGAGCTTACTTAATTTTCAGACAGTATTTTCGAAATATACATTTTAGGCTGAAACATTTCGAGAATTTGTACATTAGGTGACTAGTCAAAGTGACTAGTTGAGTTGACTATTTATTTAAACCGGTCATACACTGTATGTTATTTGTTATTTAGATTTAAAATGGTATTTTTCAAATTTGATATTTTTTAAATGTTGAATTTTAGAAATTTTCAATAATTTGAAATTTTCAAAAAATTGTTTTTTCGAAATTTTCTACAAGTTGCATGTTCGAAAATTTTATAAAGTTTTATTTGTTAAAATTATAAGTAGTCCTATTTCTAAAACTATAATTTTCAAAATTTTGAAAAAAAAAATTTTTAAAATCCTCAATTTGTCTTTTCAAATTTTTTATAGCAGAAAAAATGCATTTTGAAAAAAACGACAAAAAATATGTCGGCCACACTTTGGTTAGAATGCATAGCCACAATGTTAAAATCACACGTTAAACGGAGTAGTGGCTACGCATTTTAACCAAAGTGTGATAAAAGGATATGCATTCATAATAACTCAGGAAAAACATAGAATTTCATCAAAAATGGACAAAAATACTTAAAACTAATATATTTATTTTAGATATTTATTAGCTCTCTCAGCTCAGGACGGACTTAAGAATAAGATGATTTCAGCAATATTATTACAACAAGAAAAAACACAGAAATAATCGTGACAATTCTAGCACGTGATTTGTCATCATTCACTCAATACTGCAGTTAACCCCAAGGCGTACCGATTAATGGTCGATACCGGTGCTGGGTCGCTAGGGGTTAGGATAACATTCATTGGAAAGTCATCTTCATATACGTACTGTTTTTATCATTTATTTTTCGTGTTATCTACTGTAAACTATCTATTTAATACTGTCTTTAATCTCTTTCATTAGAAAAACGGGGGTAAATTCATTTTAAAATGGCTCTTTAGCGCCAACATCTAGTCTAGATTCTAGAAAGCATTTCAATGAATTCTTAAATAAAATCACAAAAATATATTTCTCGAAAATTGTTTTTATTATTTTTTATTATATTTTTGATTTAAAATCATAAATTTTGTGCAATTTACCCCTCAACGGAAAACTTCAAATTGCAATAGTCAAAGTTGTCATCAACTAAAAATTTTATCATTTTTTCAAACGAGTTTCTCTTTAATTAATTGCAGTTATGTTTATTATGTCTATTTCTGTCGTATTAAAATATCAAATAAATCTCGATCAAAACCAAGCTTTTGCGTTTATAATAGCATTATATAAATTAACTAGTATAGCCTATACTGTATAGGCACAGAGCCATTAAATGACTCAAGCAAACTATGGTGAATTCCCTGGAACTTAGTTGGTGAATTTAATGCCATCGAAAAAATTTTCGGTGAACATTTATAATGTCTACTATAGTCTATAGGAGAAACAACTATAATTTAAAGTTTTAATTTTAAACATTCATTTTGAAAATGTTTGTACAAAATATTTGTGTTCTTCGAAAAAATTCACTTTCGAAAAACAAGAAATTACTGAAAAATCGACGTTTTCTATTACAACTCCGCTAAAATTGATTCAATAGAGAGGGTTGCGCAACCCTAGTCCTAGGCTATGAGTTACGAATGATCAATAATTTTCAGGTTCTTAAAAAATTAAACCGTCATTTAACAAAAAATTAAATAAGTTCTTCTATCTTGGACCGGAAATTTTTCTTTGGAAGTGAAGTTTCGAAAATCTTAGTTAATTTTATTTGAAAAAATTTGTAATTTCATAATTTGTTCTTTGACGATATTTTCCTAAATGAAATATCCACCCGAATGCAAATGAGAAGCCCAATTTCACTATTGCTTAATGTGGCGGGAATGGTTGAGTCGATTTGTTGGCTGAAGAATATCTAAGATTATGCCTAAGTAGGTCTAAAAACTTACTTTTTTCTTGTGTCTGTAGAAAAGATAGAAATGGCACGTCCTACGGCCACGGAGGGGAGTCATGTTACATACCAGGAGAAGGATAATTTCATTGCGATTCCGAAAATTAAATTGAAAAAAATATTTGGTGTGATATGACCCAATCGAATCAACAGAATGTAGTTCAGTCACTTCCGCGACGTGACATTTCTATCTTTTCTACAGACACAAGAAAAAGTAAGTTTTTAGACCTACCTGGGCATAATCTTGGATATAAGAGCAGAACAGAGTCCACCTCGGCCAATCATGCCCGAATTTATATATTTTTTTTCTATTCTCGTGAAGAAGTATTTCAGGGTTAAACAGGCGTGATGGTAACGTAATTACGAACATTTGTTAGAGACCGCTGAGAGCTGATATGATCATATGATCTGCTGCATATTTCATTTATGCTGAAACTAGTTATCATACATTTTTTTAAAATTGAGCATACAATTTAAAGACTTTCAAATTTTCAAAGAGGTTGTTGCTGGTCTCAGGTAATTTTTCCGGTTTTTGTGCAGGAAGTCGATTTATGGCGAGTAGCGGTATTTTTTTCAACCGGAACTCGTCAAACATCAGGTTCCCGCACAAAAAGTTATTTCCAAAACTTGCCAAAAATCATGATCCGGCACAAAAAGTTAATCCCGGAAATCGCCATAAATTGAGTTCCGACTCAAAAGTGAATACCGAAACTCGTGATAAATTGACTTCCTGCAGAAAAACCGGAAGAGTGGACCCCTACCTTGCTCTCGATCAAATAACTGGAAGGTTAATCTTAGAACTTCTGAAAGTTGTTACTTAGAACTTCTAAGTATCGAAACCTTTGAAATCTATGTGATGATTCAAAAGACTTCTAAAACGTGGCTTTGAAAATACTTTTAAATGACTGTTTTTGGTACACAAAAACTGAGTGTTCGGCACTTTTAATTTCCGCCGGGGAGACAACACGCAGAATACAATATATTACAAGTATGACTGTTTTTGGTACATAAGGCGCTGGTACAATTTAATTTGATTTGCGCATATATCAATTTTTGTTAAAAAACATTTTTCGAAATTGAAAGCTCAGAGTTTGTGCCCTGGTTTTGTTGTACAGACGCGCTCAAAGTTTACGAATGATGAAATTCTGGCACAAAAGTTTTTGTGAGAATAATTTCCTTTAAAATAAAAAAAGGTTTTCAAAGTATAACGTCATTTCGAACGCCCACGCATTTTTTCATTTTGTCACGAAAAAAGTATTCTTGTCCCCATATTGCCGGAAGTGCCCGATATCGCCCAATTTGTTGAGAAAAAACTTTTGGCGATATGGTATTTACAGATACTTTTAGTCATTTATTGCTAATTAAATACTTCACGTTTTCGACGTGAGCTGTTTCATAGTCTGATTCTGAATTAATGTTGAGATCACAGACTTTTCAATCAAGTTTGGAGATCTCGGACAGTTTAATCGTCTTTCGAAGTACAATCATTTTAAAAATAGATGTCTTTATAAAAAAATATCATGACTAGAGAGTCACTGGTATGGACACTCACTTAGACTTCGCTCTCGACCAAAATGTCACAGCGATCACTGTACATTACTGTAGAACAAAAAATTATAGCAAAACTTTCATTTTTGACCGGTTTGTCTGAATTTTAACAAGTTTTCGTTAAAAAATAAAATCCTTAAAATAATTGAGAATTTTTAACGCTTAAATTTTTTATCCAAAAACAAAAGCTTTCGGAATAATTATTTCGCCGATTGCGCTCGGCGGATAACTTTGAATGACAAAAATTATTGAGAATAAATTAAAGAAAAAATAAATTTGTCCAAATCATACCATTTATGATATTTTTTTCAAAAAATTTCGGAGATTCATTTTTTTAATTATAATTTTTGGCAAGAAACAGTTTGGAAAACGGGGACGTTGTTTGACCTGAAGTCGACAGTTGATTGATTTTTTATCAAAATTCTGAGATTTGTTTTGAATCTTTTTAAAAAATATTTTATTCGATAACTTATTATTTTAATTTTCTCTCAAAGACGGTCCCTAGTCACGACGTTAAAAATTTTTAATAATTACTTAGTCCTAATCCTGAGAGGTTCAAAGGCAGAATCCAAAATTAAGTTATTTAATATCATTCCCTGTGTGAGAATCTAGGGTCGTGAAGATTTAAATTGAGGCCGAATTCCGAATGTAATTAAAAATTCTCATTTGTGGCAGGTACTCCACTTGAGCCAAATTTTTCAAAAATTACGAATGTATACACAGCTTGCCATAGTTCTACCGTAAAAACGAGTTATTTTGAGGAATCTCAGGCAAAAATGTGATGCGAAGCAAATAAAAATGGTAAATTTGTTTAAAAATTTAGGTTTTCAAATAAGGGTGTAACTTTGACCATGAAAGATAAGAGTCGAATTGTAATGTATAAATTAAATAACTTTGGTTTTACAGCTTGGGAATTTAAGTAGATTTTTCAGCTTTTTAGACATTTCGAAGAATTGAAACAGTTTATACAACAAAATAGAATTTTTAACTCAAAGTTTCATTTTTCAGAAAAATAAGTGTTTTTAATTTTTCCTGCTATTTCACTTGAAAAACTCATCATTTGAGCAAAATTTTTTTTTCTGATTTTTAAAATTAAATCTTCAATGAAACCAAAAGTAGCCACATGTGTCGCTAGAGAGCCAAATTCTAAAATTCAAAGGATATTTGTCACTATGAAAATTTTGTTTCTAGAGTAAATAGACAGCAGGAAAACCTATCGTTTTTTATAAAAATGGAAGATATAGCCAAGGATGGCGCTAGAGAGCAAACCAAATAGTTTAAGTGATTTTCAATTATAGAAAATTATCGGAGAAACGAAAAAATTGTTCAAAATACCAACAAAAATTATTTATTTATATTGAGAAGAATGTAGAGAGCAAAAAAAATTTTGAAATGTTGCCGTCCTAATAACTTTTTTTGAAATCAGGGTGTAACTTTGACCATGCAAGCTTAGGGTGTAATTTTAAATTAATTCAAAGTCGCAATCCTTGCATTTAATGAATTATAATTTAATAATTCATAATTCAATGCTTGCGAGTTTGATTTCACAGCTTGAGAATTTCGGTAGATTTTCCAACTTCTATTCATTTTTTTTAATTTAAAAGTTTCTTTATATTAACAACCGAAAACAGCTTTCAACTGTTAGAAAACTCATCATTCGAATCAAAATTCCCTCTCCAAATGAATAATTTCAAAATAATAAATACAATGGTTTCTGTATAAAGGTATATTTTTCCCATATTGTCCTAAGCAAAATTCCTTCCCGAATTATCTTTACCAAAATAAAAAATCAAAGGTTTTGGCCATATTTTCCCCTAATTGTCCTTATAGATGGTATCCTTATAGACACAAACCACAGTTCGAGTGGAAAATTTCAACAAACTCAATTTAATTCAAAAATCATCATTTGATTTATTTGTCTGGTCCCTTTAAAAATGTATACTTGCATTTCCCAGTGATTTTTATTCGAATTATCTAGTTTTTACTTTTTTTTTAATTTGAGCTAAAATATGTATAAAATAAAACCCACACAAAATAATTATTACGCAGGCAGGGATCGTCTCTCAGAACGCAAGGCGCGCTCATTTCTCGGGCTCATTTCACGTAACACGTTATCGCCACAGCTAATTCTAAACTGTTTTCGAACGTTACGGTCGCGCAAACGTAGTTACGAGTTATTTTCGATGTTTATTTTGACAGAATTTTCGTGTTTATTTCAAATTTATATTGAGAAGGAGTTCTTTAAGGAGGCGGTGCTAATTTTTATCAAGACGAACTCTCCTTATTACATTTCAGAGCTTTCTGAACTCAACTTTTAAAGTGCAATCTCACAAATCTTTGAAGGCTATGATTTTTGAACAGTCAAAAATGAAATATCAAATCTATATCTAGTTTTTGAAGGCCAACCAAAATAAATTCAATTATACATTTATATTACTTTATGTCTTCATATTTTGCTTTATCATGCTATATATTTATTTATTTTCTATTTAAAAATGATATATATGATCATTTTTTGATATTTCCAAGGTCATTTGGTTTCAGTTACGAAAATTCACACTAGAAGTCTCTTTTTTAGGATACAGTGTGTCTTATTTTTGACAATTTCATCATTCGTTAATTAGATATTTGACCAATTAGAAGTGCGAGTGAACGCGAATATACTGTAGCATATTTTTCACAATTTTTTTAAATAAAATGGATGTGCTGCGGGTTCGAAATGATTTAAATTGAGTCTAATTGACTCAAAGTGACCCCTCAAACTAATTTTAAACCGGCTTGTTGACGTCACTGTAGGTCATTTGGGGTCAAAGTATGAATTGTTGTACCACTGGTTTAAGAGTTGTTTTTTCTAATCAATTTTGGCAAAAATTTTTCGATATTTTTTTTAAAAGTAAGCAAATCTTTAAGCTCAAAACGGCCATCTAAGAAATTTATTGCGCCCTGCGTTCTGAGGGCCGATCTGCTGGTTCGTAATAATTATTTTTCGGGAGGAGGCTGCTGGGAGTCCCGCCGTTGTTGCCGCGGTGGGACACGATGTTCAACAAAATGCAATCCCGTCAATTGACGTGCATTACGTGAACTAGAGATTTAGAAAATTTTATTCTAATTGGCTTTTTACAGCAGACTTCAGGGATAACGTTTGACCCCATACAATATGATCTCACACTGTATCAGTTATTTAAACTCACAGCCGTTCTCACAAAAATTTTGCTTTATTTCATAAAAAAAAATTTTGGATGAAAAAGTGTTCGAAAATTTCAGGAGAATATTTTATAATTTTGAAGAGAAATGCGTAGGCGGAAAGTTAGGGATTAAGTTATTTATTTTCATCACGAATAACACAAATATTTTCACTGGGAAAAAATTCTCCCTTAAAATGCCAAAAAAGTGCTACAGGGGGGGCGATATTGCCGGCCCGATATCCCCGAATTTGCCGAAAAAACCTTCGATATTTCACGATTTTAAGCTCAAATACTTCCAGTGCCAATATCGCCGAATGTGCCAATATCGCCAAAAATGCCCAATATCGCCGAATTCTTTTCAGATTTCTATTACAAATCATTTTTTGGGCGTCAAGAATGACGTCATTTTTAAGATTAAATTTCCCAAATTCACTCTTTTCAACTTTCATTCGAACCTATTGTAAAACACCTTATAAAATTGAAAAATTGTTCGAGACATGACGTCATTTTGAACGCCGACGCGTTTATCATTTTTGGAACAAAAAATTTTATTTCTGTTCCCATATCTCCGAAAGTGACAATATCGCCGAAATTTTTTGGCAAAAAACTTTCGCCGATATTGCCTTCCCTGTACAGCAGGGTCCGGCGTATAAGGAAGGCGTATAGGTGAAACCTACACAAAAACCTACGTAAGCCTCCGCAATCGCCCACGCACTGAAAATAAAAACTTTTTCTCCTGACGTCCGGCGTTAGGTGAAAGGCAAAAGATAGGGTTTTTTTTTCAAAACTTCATAGGCAAAAAGATAGGCGTTTTTCCGAAAGCCCAAAGATAGGCAGATTCGAGTATTTTAATAAAAAACAACCATTAAATTAATTAATAGTTTTAACTTTTATTTATTTAATCTAGTACAGTTAAATTGTCTTACAAATCTGCACAAATTTTTGTTCAAATAAATCCTATCAATTATTTCAAAAGCCATTTTTCACGAAACTATTTATATTTTTGTTTGAAAATCAAGTTGAGAAATCTTCTGGAAATATTTGTGCTATAAAAGTGCAGGACAACTACAGTCTACACCATTTCTTTGTAGTGTGTATTAATGACACAATTTAATTTCCATTCCTAGTAAATATTTTTTCCAGAATATTAAAATTCTCCGCATGATACGCATCATATCACGGGGGCAATAACGGCCCTAGTAGCTTTAAGGGGGTCGGGCATTTTGACAGATTGCACTTTTTCAATTTTTTTTGTCTTGATGGGAAACTTTTGCCACTTCAAAATTTTCGAATAAAAATTTTTTTCAACACAATATTCCACTTTTCAGCTTACTTTGTGTAATCTGAATTTCTTCAGATTGATTATTTTTACTTTATAAATCGTCTTTTGAAATAACACTCAAAAAACGCGCGTTTGCTTCCATGGTGTCTAAATAACAGTAAATTTTATTATTTTTTATTTGTTACTTAGAAACCTAAAATACGCTTTCGACCACCGTCTCGGATTTATTTAATTTTATTTTCTACGATTTCTACGAAATCGAAAAATTTAAATTTGTGAAAAAAGACGGAAAACCGAAATTTTACCACATCGAAATAAATGTTTTTCTTCAGAGAGTTTATATTATCAAATTTGACGCGGTGGATGGTCGGCTTATCAATGTGCAAGTTGGGTGTGATAATTTTTTTTAATTCCGGATAATGAGGGCTTTGGGTATTTCTGCGATCCGTAGTTTCGTTTAAAAAAGTATGCGTCAGATTTTTAACAAGAGCGAAGAAACAAAACGAAGACATATTTAAATATAGTGAAAGTAGCCATATCCAAATATTTTCAGCTGAGGATTAGTTGGAAAATTTTGAACAAGAAATGAGGAAATTTTCAAAATATTTCCAAATAGTTTCGACCGAAAATCCCAAAAAAATGTCAGATGATGTTTCAAATAGCAAAAAAAAATATGTGGTCAACTAAGCGAAAAGTTAAACTGGCCATTTTGAAGAGTTTTTTTCGTTGATTTGAAACAAATAATGAAAAAAAATTAAACAAAAATAAGGCATTTTTTTTATAATTTTCGGAACTTTTTTAAAAAGTTTGTCGAATTCGAAAAGGTAAAATCGAACTCAAAATTTTCTAAAAAAACAATAATTCAAAAATCCTGTAGTTAAAAAAGTTACCTGGATTATCAAACATTACTTTGATGGTATATTGAGATAAATATATAAACCCAGTGAAAAGTTTGTCATCAAGAGCCCATATCCGTATCTGTCAAAATGCACCGACCCCCTTAAGATTTTTGTGGCGTATTTATAACACTTTTAATTTCTATGTAAGCGATAAGTGACAGTGTTTTTGAATGGTACCTTTTTTGTATAAATCAGTTTGGAATTCATTTTTAATAAAATCTTTATTTAATTTATTTTGTTGAAAAGATAAAATAAATATATTCTAGAACCTAAATTCGAATTACTGCGTGAATCAATTATCCAAAAAAGTAGTTTCTTCTAAGGTTTCCAAAACATTTACTTTTTGCATTTGTGATGAAAATATAACCAAAAAATATCACCCTAAATTATTACTCTGACTACCCTTTAACTAAATAATAAATTCTAGATCTTGTTTTAATTGACCAATCGGAGCGTATCTTCCCGACGTCCGGCGTATAGGTGAAATCTGGCGTATAGGTGAAGGTTTTCAGGCGAAAAAAATTCACCTATACGCGGACCCTGCTGTAATTTGTTTCTGCTGAAATTATACGATATAATTTCCTCTTAGATGCCCCAACTCCGATCCCAACCTGATTTTTTTCAATGCGGAACCACATATAATTTTTTCAATCCCGATCCAGATCACTGATTCAATCAACTCTCCATAAAATTTAAACCTAAAATCGATAAAACTGTATTTGCATACTCGCCGGCTGTGAGAAAGTTTAGACCAACCGAAAGTTTAGACCAATTACCGTTGCATCTTCCTGGTGACTTTCCATTTGTATTAATTTAAAAATTTGAAGTGTTTTGTTAACGGTTCTTTCTTATTCTCTGCCGAAACCATATTTATAAAAACGAAATAATCATCGAGAATTCTACAATAAAAGTTTTGAGCTGGAAATCTAGAGCGAGAATTAAAATATAAAATGTCACGGAGAAGTCATAAAAAGTGTTAATATCACTTTTATTTTGAATTAAAAAAAAATATTCTGATAAATAGCTTCAGGTTTTTATTCTAGAAATTTTTTGTTTATCTCAGTTAGACCATCTGCGTCGGGTCAAAATAAATGCAATTTGCATGAAGTGACTAAAACAATGTCGAAATTTAGATTATGAAAATTTTAAACTCGCTTATCGGAATAATCAATGGATCGTAAAAATTAGATCGGATCGTAGTTGAACTATTGAATCGTATTTGGTCATTTGATCCGATATTATTTATGTTTTCCTTAGGAGCACAGGTATCGGCTCCAAATTAGTCAGTGAAACTTCGCGGCCACCTAATGACGCACGATCATGACGAGTATTTTTTATAAATTGGCCTAGATAAATTTTTATATTCAGACCAATTTGAGTACAGAAAGTACGGGGAGAAAAAAATTGATTGGCCAATTTGGGTACACTCAACACGACCCCAAAAATTTTATGCTGCATATTGTTTTAAATTTTTCTAAGGAGTTAATATTTCGGAGTTTTTAAGAATCAAATTTTTAAAACCGTTTTAATCATATTCTAGCATATTAAAATAATTCGATGCATTGGTGTTTAGTCCACCTGATAAGCTATTATTCCAAGTTTATAACAAAATTATCACACAAAACCAGATGCGTTCAAGAATTTCACGGCCAGGTGCCGAGAAAAAATTCAAGATCGCAGAGGCTCTCCCTAAACACTCCCGATAAAAGTCAACCCGGTTTATCATCAAAATTTATTTTCTGCGCAGTTGAAAGCACACAAAGTGGCACCTGGTGATCTAAATCAACAAATATATATATATGTTTAAAAAATAGTTAAAAATCAACCGGGATGCTTCTTTTTTGAATTAAAATCTGATTTTTCAATCGCCGAGACTTGTTTAAAAGCTGTTTTGGTAACATAGAACTTTGATTAAATTTTATTGTTTTATAAATTTGGAAAACTATTATTTTAGATAATTGATTTATATCAAAATTCAGCATTCATTGCTTAACATTTTGGATAAGGTTATCTTGGGAGCAATATATTTTTTGAGAAGCTGACGACATTTTTATAGGCGCCAATTTTTAATTCAATTAGGTCAATAGTTCGTATATATGATTTCCCTCTCAAAACCATTTGTTTATAGGGATATTTTCTGTACCAGATATCGTCTAAGAATTCCAACTTTGGCGCCTCCTGGTGAGCGAATTGGAGGTCATGAAAATCTGAGACAACGTTTATTCTCATTTTTTGTTGGATTTTGTCTAAAGATAAGGTAATTTTTTGCGCTATTTCGCACTTTTTGTAAATTCATTTTGGGTTTATATATGTTTTACAGCATCGATAATCTACAATAGTTATGAAAAAAGGCATAGAAGTCTTATATTAGAATATTTATCAAAAAAGTTTCAGAGATTCAGAAACAATTTCGAAAAGTTCCTTATTTTATAAAAAATGCTGACTTCTGATTTGCCAAAAAACGAAGATGTATTCAAATGATAACCGATACCAGCCTAACTCTTCGTGGAAATATGTGTAAATGCAGAGTTGAATTTTTTTGGCTTGAAAGTCAAAAACAGGCTCGTAAAAAAGATGGATTTTGCGTAGGTTTTTCATCCCTTCTTTGCGTAAGTTTAAGCAAAAGATAGGGAAAAGCGGGGATAGGGATATAAAATCCGGTCATGGATGCATCGCTGTACAAGCCTTGTCGAAAATCACTACTGCAAGCTTGTTGCCTATGAACATGTCATTTGTAAAGTACATTTGAAATTTTCTTCTTTAGATTTTAAATTATAAAGAAAAACATTTTGCTCAATTTAATACTTAAATGTAATTTCGACTCAATTTCTAAAAGCCGATACTAAGCAATTTTAATACCGGATTTGTAGGAAGTTTTAACCTATTCTCACTCCGATCAACATGCCAGATAAACGATTGTTTATATATTTTTTTTTCTAATTTGTAGATTTTTTGTAGTTTTTTCTTGTGTCGTCATTATGATTTCAGGGGCGATAACCTATTGGTTAGAATACAAAACAAGGCGAATTTGGGCTGCGTGAGTAAATATAAACATAAATAATTTAACTGCTTGAGAATCAGTGACCTTTTGTATCAGTTCGTTAATGAGCAATCAGGATAATTAGCATAAATTACTGCATTTGCTCCAATTTAAGGCATGAGTGATTTTGTAAATTAAAACAAAATGCAAATTTTATGGGTTTCAGAAAATTTTCAGAAATTGATGATGATCTGATCATCATGATCTCCAAATTTTTGATTTTCGATTTAAATACTCTTCCACGAAAATAAAAGTGAACTTCTAGAGTTTAGTTTTTTCCTAGAGGAGACTTAAAATCTGCTTACTGATACTAATCTAAATTAAGATTTTCTTTTCAGCGAACGATGTGTACATAATTTCTGTATCTCGTTCATTTCTCACCCTTGGAAATGAAATAAGCCGAAACGTTGAGAAAACAATTCTTAAATTGACAATCCAAAGTTAAGAGCTCGCTGGCGCTAAAGCGGTACAAAAGGAGCACAGGCAGACCCGGTTTTTTAAATGATTACTGAAGACTTATACTATGATATAAGTTATATCGAAAAAAACTCCAAGATTTGATTTTTGGAATTGGTTCCTTATCAGATCATTAACAATTTGAAAACCAAATAAAAAAAACTGAAAGGTGAAAAAAAAATGCAATTTTTTTCGAAAATATAACTAATTTTGTTTACAACCCAAAAATATCAAAATCATCAGAGCAATAATACGACACTTAGTAACAAAATCTCCTCGGAGATTGTTTCTAACAAGTCAGTACCCAAAACAGCCATTTGGGAAGATTTCCTAACAAATTCCCTTGAAGCATTATTTCGTTATATTTTTCGATACTCTCTGATAAGAAAATAATGATGTAAAAACATTGACCACGATGGGACTCGAACCCACAATCTTCCGATTCGAAGTCGGACGCCATATCCATTAGGCCACGCGGCCAGTCGAAACAACTTGAACTCAGTTTTGTCGAATTAACTAAATAAAGTACATGACTCATAATTCACCTTGCGTTTTCGCGGTGACTTTCAACTTGGATTATAAAGTTAATGATATTTTCAATTTTATACACATATGAGTAATGTGTGGGTTGTAACTTTTCTGTTGATAACCGTAGTCTATTAACAAAACTATTTTTAAAACTAAAAACTTTATGAACGATTAGAAAAAATAACTGGCGCGGAATTTACAGTATAATACAGAAATTTTATTTTTGAAACTAAATTTATTTTTGACAATTTTGTTTATAAAATCGAATTCAAAAATTTGAATTGTCCATTCCAGTAGCAGCTCAACTCGATGAAGGTTTTTATGCTGACTATCTGACAGCTAGGAAAAGTCTGCCTTGATTAGAACAAAAAATTTGTCTTAAAACCTGGGCAAACCCGGGTATAACCCTAGTTATGACGCATTTTATTTCCTTAAGAGAATGTTTCAAATGTGCTGGGCAGGTAAAATTTTTGACATATCCAAGAATTCTTAAATTGAAGTTTTCCAAATAATGAGATTCAAAATCCAAATCCCAAAAATTGCCAGAATTTTCATCAAACTATTCAAACCGAAATGTATGTGTTATATGTACATTTGTTTAATCGGACTTAAAACGGGTCGGAGTAACAACCGCATCAATAACTGTTTAACAAAAATTATGCAAAAATTTCAAATATTATTCAAGCGTCACATAAATTCCGAAAAAGTGATTTTGAATTCAATTTGAGCTAAATCAATCCGTAGTTTTGGTTTTATACTTTATTAATGACTCAAAATTCAAAAATGGTAAAAATGTCTTTTCTAACGTAGTACTCTTAGAATACGCAATAATTGTTTATCCTGCTATTGATATTTAGATATCTTCTTCTGAAAGTTATGAAAAATTGAATAAGAAAAAACATCTCGGCTGCAAATTTTCTAAAATATACTATATCGATTACGGAGCCTCCTGGTGTTTTTTGATAGATTTTAAGCTAAATTTTTTAAATAATTTGGCGTTTGATAACGACTAATCCGATAACATTCTTTGATTGCTCAAACTGAGCATAAATATTGAGTGAATTATAAAATAAAAACAATTAGTTCGAATCGGACCATTTTTATGATATTTTAAGGAGATTACTGAAATTGTTTTATTATCAGTTTTTGTTCAAAAAATTAGAAACAATAGTCTTAATTGCAGAAGACTCCGTAATTGATATGACTCATTACGAATATAATATGAGTCAAATGGTTCAAAAAATAAAGAATCAGTAGTAATTTTTTTACCTACAAACACAGCTGGAAACAATTCGAAAACATAAGACTTTTTTTGAAGCCGCGCTATTCGTTAATCTTTTAGCCAATAGGCGGGCGAATACGTCTAAGGAGGCTCATTCAGGCCAATAAGCAGGCTTTCATTTAAATAAGAGCTTGATGTTTTAATTTCAATTAAAGCTCTCAACATTATTGAATGACATTTCATTCTGATAATCAAATTCATTTTTTCCAAGAACTAATTTGGACAATGCCAATGTTTGAACATTTTGATAAAATTCAATTATTTATAAAAATTTAAAAATAGACAGCCTGAGTTTTCTCGTTTACTGCGTTTTTTTTTATTTCGCAAAAAATACTCGATGGTGATTGGTCAATATCCAAAATACCTGTATCTGATTGATTGATTTTTGCGGAATAAAAAATACGCAGTAAGCGAGAAAACTCAGGTTGTAGAAATTTATTCAAAATCGTTATATAAAAGATACAGATATCGAGGTCGTCGTGAAACGGCAATAATCAGTAATGATTTTTGCCGTTTCACTGAAACATTGATTCATGACGAAGCAATCAGCTTATTATGAACTTTTATTATTTAGTTATAAAAAAGGGATCTGTGCAGGTTTTCATTTAACTATGAAAAACAAGGTTTCATACTGCATTTATGATTTCAAGCGAATCTCCCAAAAAATAATAAAAATTAATTTCATTTATTTTCGAAATCATAGATTATAAATATGAGTCGCCGAACTAAGAGCTCAGTTATTAAGTTTGATATTATTAATTTGTGAAAAAGTATTTTGATACAAAACAGATTACCTATTTGTAATACTGTCGCGGTACTCTAAGACGCAATATTAATTAGAATGTGCGTAACTCAATACACTTTTGCTTTAAAAATTAAATCAGCACGGCAAAAACATTCCAATTTATGAAACAAAAATTTTCCAAAGTAAATCATTTTGAGTAAAAGCTCCTTTATTTGTTCAACATAAAGCCCTCTTTATAGTAACTATCGATTTAATGACGAAATCAATAAGATATTTTCATATCGTGTGTTATTTTCACCAAATTTTACTTTATATTTCAACAATTATGACCAAAATTTATTTTCCAAAAAAGCTATTTACAGGTGATTAAATCACCGTGATTTGGATTATTTCAGATTAAATTTTTAGCAAATTTGATCCACAAATTAGACTGGAGATAATACCTGCACGGGCCAAGTTACTTCCAACTCACTTTCCAAGGTTAAGAATGGTTGAAACATAGTGACTAGGCCGGCGTGGATATAATTTATCTTTGAATTGACAGAAATCTATTTTGAGAAATCGTCCAGTCAAATTTCACAAAATTGTGTTACGAAATTTTTTTATTTAGATTTTTCTTGTACAAGTTTTCAAGTTTTTGGAAATTTTTGAAAAATTAAATTAAAAAAATTTGTGAGAAATTTTTAATTTTTACAATTTCTTATTCATTTTTACCTTTTTGTCACTGCGTTAGTTTAAAGTGCCGTCGAGAGTTGAATTGATTTGAAAATCATGTTTTTATACAGAATGCTAGAAATCATGCCACAAATCACCTGAAGTCTCGAGAAATCACTTTTAGTCTCGACGCTACTTGGAACTCACGCTCTACATTTTTTTATTTGCATATCAATGTGATATCCTTTCACATGAACTTTCATGTATAACTTATTGATAGAAATTTTTCTAATTAATTTACTAAAAATGTGAGTAAAAGGCTTAAAAATAGCGATGAAGTCTTACCTGCCTATGTTTTTTATATGATTCATAATCATCCAATTTGGCTCAAATCGGCTTAAATTAATCAAAAGGCCAAATCTAATGGAAAGAATTACAAAATAAATTCACCCTCTATTTTGAGCCTAGAGTCAGTAACCCCCTTATTTTGAAAGTCTCGCGAAAATACTCGATTAAATAGGATTAATTCTACTCGACATTTAAACTTCCTCCAAAACCACCTGTGAGACCTTATCAGTGTTGGAGCTATTTTAATTGAGAAACTACTCAGTGGGTGATCAAGTTATAAATTTAAAGAGAGAAATAGAGATGACATTTTATAGCAAAAATTGATTATGATGGCTCAGCTGGAGGCGATTAGTTAACTCATACCGTAAGAATTGAAAAGTCCTCATGTACTTATGACAGATCAGTGATAATCATCAGTCTGAGTTCAAGTTTGTCTGAGAAAAACTACATGGATTAAGGGCCCTCCGTTGACAAATCGTAACTAATTGAATGATACAAACAACGCGGGATACTAGCACCCAATCAAAACCCTGAATTGCAGAATTATCCAATTTCATTGGGCAGATCAAACCAATTTAATGCTTGAATTTCGCATTTTTCAAATAGCCACGATCTGGCAGTTAAGTGCCCTCAATCTAAATATTGAACTTTTGTAGGTAATTTTCATATCTTCTTGTTTATGACGAAGACGATAAAACATATAAACATATAGTTACGTTGAGATCATTTCAGTGTTGAAATAATTGAAAATATAATTTTAAATATATTGTTCAAATTATCTTGATCAAATTTATGTTTTTGAGAATCAAGGAATCGGTGGTCCCAAAATTTCAACCAAAAATCTTTTAGGCTTTATTAGTACAGTATTATATCCGTTTGTCACACTTTGGTTGATAAATGCTGTTGGAAGATATTTCTAGTATAAATTATGCTAGAAAAATCTTCCAACAGCATTCATTAACCAAAGTGTGATAAAGAGATATAACATACATTTGGTCAATATTGCTAAATTTATTTTGACATTTATAAGTCTCTTTATTTGCTTGTGAATGTTATAAACCGGAAATAATACAATCAATTTCATACTTCCAAGATCAAACGTGGAAAATTATTGTTTCCCCTCATAAATCACGTGCTTCTAAAAGCAAATTAATTTGATAACATAAATTGCGGGGAATTGGGGGAAAACATGCGCGCCTGTAATTGGCTGCTAGTTTTCACGTTCTACTCCCCGCCTTAATTTGATTGACATTTTGTTTGAAAAACTAAAGCCTGCGGAGTGTATTGTTCAAGAATTATTTTCAGTTTTAATAAAATTGCCCGAAAATAATAACTTCGAAATGGGCTTATTAAATCGATAACATTTTACGTATGAAATTACTGTAAAATATGCTCTGACTAGATGAAACGTCGCTAAGAGCATCTTTATATATATATTATTTCAATTCGTCAAAATGTTAAAACTAATTCTCAAGTAATATCTCCTAGAAATTATTTTTATTTACCTTATCAGTCAAATAAACATACATTATTTTTATAAAATCTTTAAAAAAATAAAAATGCTCCAAATTATGAAAATATAATTAAAAAGGGAACTGGTGGGGTCAAAACATAATTTGACGAAATGAATAAGTGCAGCTGGAATAGCGACAGGTGAAAATTCTCATTTCAAGTGGGAAATGAAAAACTAACCAGAAACCGTTTTAATGTGCACCTGGCCGAGAACGCAGCAGGAGACATTTTTTAAAACCAAGTTCAGATTTTTGCAAAATAACATTTTGTCAAGGGAACATGGAAAACGCGGTATTTATGGTTTTCTGGAATTTTGGTGATTTTAATTTTGCTTGGATCAGGAATGGGGTTGAATAAAGGTATTTATTTTGTAAAGCGTTTCGGAAGATTCATTTTTGAAATTTTGATAAAAATTATGTCGAGAATTTATATTTTGTTTAATTTCGAAAATTAGTATTTTGTTTTATTTCAAAAAATTATGTTTTGTTTTGTTTCGAAAAATTATATTTTGTTATATTTTGAAAATTTAAATTATTTTGTTATTTCAATTTTTTTTGTTTTTTGAGTACATTTTATTTTAAAAAACCTTTAGCAATTTATTTTCAAGATTTTAAAAAAAATTATAAAATATTTTCATTTTTTTTCCTGCCGAGAACGCAGGAGACATTTCTTAAAATCAATTTCAGATTATGGTTTGATAGAATTTTATGATTTAAATTTTGCTCTGGTAAGGAAAAGATTATAATGGAAGCATTTGTTTTGCAAACGTTTCACAGAATACATTTCAAAATTTTGTGAAATTAATGGGGTGTCAAATCAGACCATTTTGTAAAAATTATATTTTAAGTTTTACGCATATCTGTTCGCCTTTTGAGTAAAAATCTGAATTTTTGAAATGAACCAAGCCAAGTTTAAAATACAATGTTTAAGATACAATGTCTAAGATGTGAACAGGCCGAAAATGAGCTGAACAATAGTTATTTTTTCCCGGTATGAAACAGTTTTATATATTGTATTCGGGTTTTGAGGCACAAATATATATAATATTTTGCTATAAAAAATAGTTTTAAACAACGTTTCGATTCTATTGATCATCTTCAGGTAATGAGAAATGATTGCACATAACCCTTCAGAAACCAGATTTCAACAAACAGGTCAAACACAAAAAAATGAACCTAATTTATAAATGTCTGTTTACCGAATTTATCACATGATAAACGGGCTTTTAATTTGTAAAACTTTTTGAGAGCTCGTTTTGACAAAAAAACTGTTAAATTTTGTCATCTTTTCGATCCAAAATATTTTTTTAATCCTTTCTCATTACCTAAAGATCATAATAATATCAAAACGTTGTGAAAAAACTATTTTCATAGCAAAATATTATATAGTTTTATATACCGTTCATTCTGATGTTAAACATCACTTGTTGGAGGTTGGATTAAAACAAAACTTTTTCTGAGTAACTTTTACCCAAAACATAATAATTTTTATATAAATTTAATCATCGAAAGTTAAATCCGACATTTTGTCAGTCTCGTAACAAATACAAATTTGTTATTATAGCCATCCTCCATCTGTATATTTTACATGAAAAATGGTTTATATTAACATAATAAATCGATGACTTCCAATCTTATTAAATCGGATTTTGAATGCAAAAACGGCAAAAATTAATTCAATTAATTACACTTTTTAAATCGCTTGATTGCCATCTTTCATGCCCGGATGGGCGTTTTTGATCGGAACTTTGAGTGGACAAATTTGCTAAAAGGACACATTGACAGAAATGGCTTAACCAGAATATAAAAATAACATTAATACATCCTGATACTAATTTTTGAGAGGAAAGAAACAGTTCAAAAGGGGAGCCCGACAATTTAAAAGGTTTTTGCGTCAAGTTCCGGTGGAAATAATTGCAAAATAAAACGCCAAATAGAAAGAAACCGTATCAGAACGAAGCTTTGAGAATTTGAATTTTGTTAGATTAACTAATTGAGTATTTATTGTGTAATTATTCCTGTTTTCTTAGATTCGGACATCGGGAATTAAGATAAAATTCCAATTTCTGAATGCAAAATATTTATTATTTTACAAAACTTTAATTGCCTATTTTTGCTAGAGATGGGAATTTTCTTAAAAAATAATGCAAGCAGCATAAAAAAATGACCAACTGGATCAAAATTTGACGGAAATAAGAATTCCGTTATCTATCGTGAGAAGACCGTTTTTTGGTATGCGATTTTTATTGAGTTCTTGCCGGTAAAACGTCCTTATCAAGCACCATTGAACGCCGTTTCAGCTTATGGCCGTCAATAATTCGGGGTCAAGAACGATTTTCATTAAGATGTGTTTGTATGCAAATATGGACCAAAACAAGCATATTGATATTTTTTCCCCACGCCTGATGAAAAAAGCACTTTTTGATCAATTTGAAAATACTGTGCACATATTTTATAAAGTTTACTAATTTTCTGAAAATTCAAGTTCAATTCCTGGAGAAACTAGACAAAAAGTTATAAAAAGCTCTCGTTGGAGTCTTGACGAGGGCTTCGACTGGACAAAAAATACGATTTTTTATCGCCGGACGGTGATCATATCCTGTTCCAAGTGAAAAACACACAAAAATTGGAGAGATGTCATTGTGGTGTAGGATAGAGATTTTAAGCGACGAGTGATTGTACAGGCCGCTTGTCGACCAATCAGGAACGCTTATTTTCGAGTCCAGTACATTCTTACCCTTTGTGTGTTTTTTTCACTCTGAACATGATATCCCTCTATCACCTTTTGCATGATCTAAGAGATGTGGGTTGAGAGAGCAAATCCTATCACTCCTAAGACCCCTTCTAGCCACTCATGAGGCCGCTTTCTCTTCTTTTCAGCCCACATCTCTAGTGGTCTTGATATGCCATAGACAAGGATGCTCCGATATTGGGAGCGCCAAACTGATTGTTGCGTTTAATAGCCTGATAAATCCCCTGGCCAATAAAGCGGTTGTAAGATCGACAATAGTGGATTCGAACACGCGCTATAGAAATCATCACATTTTCAACATTCACTGTGTTGGGAAAAGGACATTCAAGTTCTCATAGCTTCGATTTGGTCATAATATGATCGTCATTTTCAATCTGGTGACCAGATTATGATCATATTGACTTTTATAGTAAAGGTGAAAAAACAAATAACATGAAGAAGATGACAATATTACGGAAACGAAATATAACATATATAAACCATTTTAGAAAGTCAAAAACTATTTATTGCCAGATTTGCAGAGACGCGTTCTGAAAAACTTGACGATTGTAGTCGGCCTTATCGTGCTGCAAATAAACAACATATTATGAAATGATGTCAAAGTTAAAAAATGGTCTTGAAATTATTTAAGGAAAAAAAATTCGTCCATAATAGGTCGTAGTTTAATGACCATGTGCTTGAAAGCGAGTTACAAATGTTTCAAACTAAACAGTGAGAATTTTATTCAAACTTTGATGGTTAATAATCATTGGTTATCTTCTTTTTAAATATAAAAAGTGGTACTTTTATGTTTATTTGTCGTGATTTTTGCATACGATAATACCCCAGAAAATTCAAACAACAGTTCCAAACTGTTAGTTCAAACTATTTAATAAATCTGATGTGTTTTTAAGCCTGATGATGTCCGATAGTTCTCAAGGAGAGCTCTGTAGCGCTGAAACGGTTCATATCCTTTATCACCTTTTGCATGA
>SCLH01001098.1:222741-247910 GCA_004367855.1 Oikopleura vanhoeffeni | reverse complement strand
CCGTAGTTCTCAAGGTCAGAGCTCTGTAGCGCTGAAACGGTTCATATCATGTTTCGAGGTGAAAAAAACACAAAAAGGGTAAGAAGTGTACTGGACTCGAAATAAGCGTTCCTGATTGGTCGACAACGGCCTGTACACTCACCCGTCGCTTAAATCTCTATCTACACCACAATGACATCTCTCCAATTTGTGTGTTTTTCACTTGGAACAGGATATGATCACCGTCCGGCGATAAAAAATCGTATTTTTGTCCAGTCGAAGCCCTCGTCAAGACTCCCAACGAGAGCTTTTTATAACTTTTTTGTCTAGTTTCTCCAGGAATTAACTTGAATTTTCAGAAAATTATAAATTATTAAAATATGTGCACAGTATTTTCAAATTGATCAAAAAGTGCTTTTTTCATCAGGCGTGGGGAAATATCAATATGCTTTTGGTCCATATTTCATGACAAACACATCTTAATGAAATCGTTCTGACCCGAATTATGACGGCCATAAGCTGAAACGGCGTTCAATGGTGCTGATAAGGACGTTTCCGGCAGAACCAATAAAACGCATACCAAAAACGGTCTTCTCACGATAGATAACGGAATTCTTATTTCGTCAAATTTGATCCAGTTGGTCATTTTTTTATGCTGCTTGCATTATTTTTTAAGAAAATTCCATCTCTAGCAAAATAGGCAATTAAAGTTCTGTAAATAATAAAATATTTTGCATCAGAAATTGGAATTTTATCTTAATTCACGATGTCCGAATCTAAGAAAACAGGAATATTAACAATAAATACTCAATAGTTAATCTAACAAAATTCAATTCTCAAAGCTTCGTTCTGATACGGTTTCTCTCTATTTGGCGTTTTATTTTGCAATTATTTCCACCGGAACTTGACGCAAAAACCTTTTTAAATTTCGGCTCCCCTTTTGAACTGTTTCTTTCCTCTCAAAAATTAGTATCAGGATGTATTAATTATTTTATATTCTGGTTAAGCCATTTCTGTCAATGTGTCCTTTTAGCAATTGTTTCACTCAAAGTTCCGATCAAAAACGCCCATCCGGGCATGAAGATGCAATCAAGCGATTTAAAAGTGTAATTAATTGAATTAATTTTTGCCGTTTTGCATTCAAATCCGTTTAATAAGAGGAAGTCATCGATTTATTATGTTAATATAAAACATTTCATGTAAAATATACAGATGGAGGATGGCTATAATAACAATTTGTATTTGTACGAACTGACAAAATGTCGGATTTAACTTTCGATGATTAAATTTATATAAAATTATTATGTTTTGCGGTAAAAGTTACTCAGAAAAAGTTTGTTTTAATCCACCTCCACAAGTGATGTTAAATCAGAATGAACGGTATATAAAACTATATATTTTGCTATGAAATAGTTTTTTCACAACGTTTTGATATTATTATGATCTTTAGTAATGAGAAAGGATAAAAAAAATATTTTGGATCGAAAAGATGACAAAAATTAACAGTTTTTTTGTCAAAACGAGCTCTCAAAAGTTTTACAATTAAAGCCCGTTATCATGTGATAAATTCGGTAAACAGACATTTATAAATTAGGTTCATTTTTGTGTTTGACCTGTTTTTGAAATCTGTGTTCTGAAAGGTTATGTGCAATCATTCTTTTACTCTGAAGATGATCAATAAAATCGAAACGTGTTAAAAATTATTTTTTGATAGCATAAAATCATCATATATACATGTTATATATTTGTGCTCAAAACCGAATACAATATATAAAACTGTTTCATACGGGAAAAAATTAATATTGTTCAGCTCATTTCGGCCTGTGCACATCTTAGACATTGTATCTTAAACATTGTATTTAAACTTGGCTTGGTTCATTTCAGAAATTCAGATTTTTACTCAAAGGCGAACAGATATGCGTAAACTAAAATATTATTTTTAAAATGGTCTGATTTGACACCCAATTAATTTCACAAAATTTTGAATTGTATTCTGTGAAACTTTGCAAAAACAATGCTTCCATCTCCTACTCTTTTCCTTACCAGAGCAAAATTTAAATCATAAAAATTCTATCAAACATAATCTGAAAATTGATTTTAAGAATGTCTCTGGCGTTCTCGGCAGGAAAAAATGAAAATATTTTATAATCTTTTTTTCTGTTTTTTCAAATCTGAAAATAAATTGCTAAAGGTTTTTAAATAAATGTACTCAAAAAACAAAAAAAATTGAAATACAAATAATTTAAATTTTCAAAATTAACAAAATATAATTTCGAAACAAAAACAAACATAATTTTTTGAAATAAAACAAAATATTAATTTTCGAAATTAACAAAATATAAATTCTCGACATAATTTTTATCAAAATTTCAAAATGATCTTCGAAACGTTTACAAATGAATACCTATTCAACCCCTTCCTGATCCAAGCAAAATTAAAATCACCAAAATTCCAGAAAACCATAAATACCGCGTTTTCCATGTTCCTTGACAAAATGTTATTTTGCAAAAATCTGAACGTGGTTTTAAAAAATGTCTCCTGCTGCGTCTCGCCAGGTGCACATTATAAACGGTTTCTGGTTAGTTTTTCATTTCCCACTTGAAATGAGAATTTTCACCTGTCGCTATTCACCTGCACTTATTCATTTCGCAAATTATGTTTTGACCCACCAGTTCCCTTTTTAATTATTTCATAATTTGGAGCATTTTATTTTTTTAAAGATTTATAAAATAATGTATGTTTATTTGACTGATAAGGTAAATAAAAATAATTCTAGGAGATATTACTTGAGAATTAGTTTTAACATTTTGACGAATTGAATAATATATATAAAGATGCTCTTAGCGACGTTCATCTAGTCAGGGCATATTTTACAGTAATTTCATACGTTAAATGTGATCGATTTAATAAGCCCATTTCGAAGTTATTATTTTCGGGCATTTATTATAAAACTGAAAATAATCTTGAACAATACACTCCGCAGGCTTTAGTTTTTCAAACAAATGTCAATCAAATTAAGGCGGGAGTAGAACGTGAAAACTAGCAGCCAATTACAGGCGCGCATGTTTTCCCCAATTCCCGCAATTTATGTTATCAAATTATTTGCTTTAGAAAGCACGTGGATTTATGCGGGAAACAATAATTTCCACGTTTGATCTTGGAAGTATGAAATTGATTGTATTAATTCGGTTTATAACATTTACAAGCAAATAAAGAGACTTAAAAGTGTCAAAATAAATTTAGCAATATTGACCAAATTATGTTATTTTCTTTATCACACTTTGGTTAATGAATGCTGTTGGAAGATTTTCTAGCATAATTTATACTAGAAATATCTTCCAACAGCATTTATCAACCAAAGTGTGAACAAACGGATATAATACTGACTAATAAAGCCTAAAGATTTTGGTGAAATTTGGGACCACGATTCCTTGATTTCTCAAAACATAAATTTGATCAGAGAATTGAACAATATATTTAAATTATATTTTCAATATTTCACACTGAATGATCTCAAAGTAACTATATGTTTATATGTTTTATCGTCTTCTCATAACAAGAAGATATGAAATTACCTACAAAAGTTCATATTTATGATTAACGGCACTAACTGCCAGATCGTGGCTATTGAAAAATGCGGATTCAAGCATAAATTGGTTTGATCTGCCAATGAAATTGGATAATTTGCAATTCAGGGTTTTGATTGGGTGTAGTATCCCGCGTGTTGTATCATCAATTAGTACGATTTGTCAACTGAGGGCCCTTAATCCATGTAGTTTTTCTCAGACAAACTTGAACTCAGACTGATGATTATCACTGATCTGTCATAAGTACATGAGGACTTTTCAATTCTTACGTATGAGTTACTAATCGCCTCCAGCTGAGCCATCATAATCAATTTTTGTATAAAATGTCATCTCTATTTCTCTCTTTAATTTATAACTTGATCACCCACTGAGTAGTTTCTCAATTAAAATAGCTCCAACACTGATAAGGTCTCACAGGTGGTTTTGGAGGAAGTTTAATGTCGAGTAGAATTAATCCTATTTAACGAGTATTTTCGCGAGACTTTCAAAATAAGGGGGTTACTGACTCTAGGCTCAAATAGAGGGTGAATTTATTTTGTAATTCTTTCCATAGATTTGGCCTTTTGATTAATTAAGCCGATTTCGAGCCAAATGGATGATTATGAATCATATAAACAAATAGGCAGGTAAGAGTTCATCGCTATTTTTAAGCCTTTAAATCACATTTTTAGTAAATTAATTAGAAAATTTCTACAATAAGTTATACATGAAAGTTCATGTGAAGAGATATCAAATTGATATGCAATAAAAAAAATGTAGAGCGTGAGTTTCAAGTAGCGTCGAGACTAAAAGTGATTTCTCGGACTTGAGGTGATTTGGCATGATTTCTATAGCATTTGTATAAAAATGATTTCAAATCATCTTCAACTTGACGGCACTTTAAACTAACGCAGTGACAAAAAGGTAAAAATGATAAGAAATTGTAAAATTAAAAATTTCTCACAAATTTTTCTAATTTAATTTTTTCAAAAATTTCCAAAAACTTGAAAACTGTACAAAAAAATCTAAATAAAAAAAATTTCGTAACACAATTTGTGAAATTGACTGGACGATTTCTCAAATAGATTTCTGTCAATTCAAAGATAAATTATATCCACGCCGGCCTATCACTATGTTTCAACATTCTTAACCTTGAAAAGTGAGTTGAAGTAACTTGGCCCGTGAGGTATTATCTCCAGTCTAATTTGTGGATCAAATTGCTAAAAATCTAATCTGAATAATCCAAATCACGGTGATTTAATCACCTGTAAATAGTTTTTTGGAAAATAAATTTTGGTCATAAATGTTGAAATTAAAGTAAAATTTGGTGAAAATAACACACGATATGAAAATATCTTATTGATTCGTCATTAAATCGATAATTACATAAAGAGGGCTTTATGTGAACAAATAAAGGAGGCTTTTTACTCAAAATGATTTACTTGGAAAATTTTTGTTTCATAATTGGAATGTTTTTGCGTGCTGATTAATTTTTAAACAAATGTATTGAGTTACGCACATTCTAATAATATTGCGTCTTAGAGGTACGCGACAGTATTACAAATAGGTAATCTGTTTTGAAAATACTTTTTCACAAATTAATATATCAAACTTAATAACTGAGCTCTTAGTTCGGCGACTCATATTTATAATCTATGGTTTCGAATAAATGAAATTATTTTATTTTTTGGGAGATTCGCTTGAAATCATAAATGCAGTATGAAACCTTGTTTTTCATTAGTTAAATGAAAACCTGCACAGATCCCTTTTTTAAAACTAAATATAAAAGTCATAATAAGCTGATTGGTTCGTCATGAATCAATGTTTCAGTGAAACGGCAAAATTCATTACTGTTATTTGCGTTTCACGAAGACCTCGATATCTGTATCTTTTATATAACGATTTTGAATAATTTCTACAACCTGAGTGTTTCTCGCTTACTGCGTATTTTTATTCGCAAAATAATCAATCAGATACGGTTTTTGGATATTGACCAATCACCATCGAGTATTTTTGCGAATTAAAAAAACGCAGTAACAGGAAAACTCAGGGCCTGTCTATTTTTAAATTTTTATAATAATTGATTTTATCAAATGTTTTAACATTGGCATTGTCCAAATTAGTCTTGGAAAAATGAATTTGATTATCAGAATGAAATGTCATTCAATAATGTTGAGAGCTTAATTGAAATTAAACATCAAGCTCTTATTTAAATGAAAGCCTGCTTATTGCCTGAATGAGCTCCTTAGGACGTATTCCGCCCCGCCTTATTGGCTAAAGATTAACGAATAGCGCGGCTCTAAAAAGTCTTATGTTTTCGAATTGTTTTCCAGCTGTGTTTGTAGGTAAAAAAATTACTACTGATTCTTTATTTTTTGAACCATTTGACTCATATTATATTCTAATGAGTCATATCAATTACGGAGTCTTCTGCAATTTTTAGACTATTGTTTCTAATTTTTGAACAAAAACTTGATAATAAAACAATTTTCAGTAATCTCCTTAAAATATCATAAAAATGGTCCGATTCGAACCAATTGTTTTTTTTTATTAATTCACTCAATATTTATGCTCAGTTTGAGCAATCAAGAATGTATCGATAGTCGTTTATCAAACGCCAATTATTTTAAAAAATTTAGCTAAAAACTATCAAAAACACCAGGAGGCTCCGTAATCGATATAGTATATTTAGAAAATTGCAGCCGAGATGTTTTTTTCTTATTCAATTTTTCATAACTTTCAGAGAAGATATCTGAATATCAATAGCAGGATAAACAATTATTGCGTATTCTAAGAGTACTACGTTTAGAAAAAGACATTTTTACCATTTTTGAATTTTGAGTCATTAATAAAGTATAAAACCAAAATACGGATTGATTTACCTCAAATTGAATTCAAAATCACTTTTTCGGAATTTATTGTGACGCTTGAATAATATTTGAAATTTTTGCATAACTTTTGTTAACAGTTATTTGATGCGGTGTTACTCCGACCCGTTTTAAGTCCGATTAAAACATGTACATATACACATACATTTTGCGTTTGAATAGGTTTGATGAAAAATTCTGGCAATTTTTGGGATTGGATTTTGAATCTCATTATTTGGAAAACTTCAATTTAAAATTCTTGGATATGTCAAAAATTTAACCTGCCCAGCACATTTGAAACACTCTCTTAAGGAAATAAATGCGTCCATAACTAGGGTATACCCGGGTTTGCCAGGTTTTAAGACAAATTTTTGTTCTATCAAAGCAGACTTTCCTACTGTCAGATAGTCAGCATAAAAACCTTCATCGAGTTGAGGCTGCTACTGAATGGACAATTCAATTTTTGATTCGATTTTATAAACAAAATTGTCAAAAATTAAATTTAGTTTCAAAAATAAATTTCTGTATAATACTGTAAATTCCGCGCCAGTTATTTTTTTCTAATCGTTTCATAAGTTTTAGTTTAAAAATAGTTTGTTAATAGACTACGGTTATCAACGAAAAGTTACAACCCACACATTACTCATATGTGTAAAATTGAAAATATCATTAACTTTATAATCCAAACTGAAAGTCCGCGAAAACGCAAGGTGAATTATGAGTCATGTACTTTATTTAGTTTTTCAGCAAAACTGAGTTCAATTGTTTCGACTGGCCGCGTGGCCTAATGGATATGGCGTCCGACTTCGAATCGGAAGATGTGGTTCGAGTCCATCGTGGTCAATGTTTTTGCATCATTATTTCTTATCAGAGAGTATCAAAAAATATAACGAAATAATGCTTCAAGGGAATTTGTTAGGAAATCTTCCCAAATGGCTGTTGGAGTACTGATTGTTAGAAACAATCTCTGAGGAGATTTTGTTACTAAGTGTCGTATTATTGCTCTGATGATTTTGATATTTTTGGGTTATAAACAAATTAGTTATATTTTCGAAAAAATTGCATTTTTTTTCACCTTTCAGTTTTTTTTATTTGGTTTTCAAATTGTTAATGATCTTGAGTAAGGAACCAATTTCAATCAAATCTTGGAGTTTTTTTTGATATAACTTAATTCATGTAAAGTCTTCAGTAATCATTTAAAAACGGGTCTGCCTGTGCTCCTTTTGTACCGCTTTAGCGCCAGCGAGCTCTTATACTTTGATTGTCAATTTAAAGATTGGTTTCTCAACGTTTCGGCTTATTCATTTCGAAGGGTGAGAAATGAACGGATACAGAAATTATGTACACATCGTTCGTCTGAAAAGAAAATCTTAATTTAGATTAGTATCAGTAATCAGATTTTAAGTCTCCTCTAGGAAAAAACTGAACTCTAGAAGTTCACCTTTTATTTTCGTGGAAGAGTTATTTAAATCGAAAATCAAAATATTTGGAGGATCATGATATCAGATCATCATTCAATTTTCTGAAAATTTTTGAAACCCATAAAATTTGCATTTGTTTTAATTTACAAAATCACCCATGCCTTAAATTGGAGCAAATGCAGTAATTTATGCTAATTATCCTGATTGCTCATTAACGAACTGATACAAAAGGTCACTGATTCTCAAGAGTTAAATTATTATGTTATATTTACTCACGCAGCCCAATTCGCCTTGTTTTTATTCTAACCAATAGGTTATCGCCCTGAAATCATAATGACGACACAAGAAAAAACACAAAAAATCTACAAATTAGAAAAA
This sequence comes from Oikopleura vanhoeffeni, assembly GCA_004367855.1. Taxonomy (NCBI): domain Eukaryota; kingdom Metazoa; phylum Chordata; class Appendicularia; order Copelata; family Oikopleuridae; genus Oikopleura; species Oikopleura vanhoeffeni. The sequence continues at coordinate 239,699 of SCLH01001098.1, read as the reverse complement.
AAATATAAACAATCGTTTATCTGGCATGTTGATCGGAGTGAGAATAGGTTAAAACTTCCTACAAATCCGTATTAAAATTGCTTAGTATCGGCTTTTAGAATTGAGTCGAAATTACATTTAAGTATAAATTGAGCAAAAGTTTTTCTTTATAATTTAAAATCTAAAGAAGAAAATTTCAAATACTTTACAAATGACATGTTCATAGGCAACAAGCTTGCAGTAGTGATTTCTGACAAGGCTTGTACAGCGTGGGGGGATGCATCCATGACCCGGATTATGTTAATCCCATCCCCGCTTTTCCTATCTTGCTTTAAACATTAGCAAAGAAGGATGGAAAAACCTACGCAAAATCCATATTTTTACGAGCCTGTTTTTGACTTTCAAGCCAAAAAAAATTCAACTCGCATTTACACATATTTCCATGAGGAGTTAGGCTGGTATCGGGTTATCATTTGATACATCTTCGTGTTTTGCAAATCAAGAAGTCCCATTTTTATAAAATAAGGAACTTTTTCGAAAATTGTTTCTGAATCTCTGAAACTTTTTTGATAAAATTTCAATAGAAAACTGTCCTATCCTTTTCATAACTATTGTTAGATTATCGAATCTCTCTTGGCTTAAAAACACATCAGATTTATTAAAATAGTTGAACTACAGTTTGGAACTGTTGTTTGCATTTTTCTGGGGTATTTATCGATTGGCAAAAATCACGACAAATAAACATAAAAGTACCATTTTTATATTAAAAAAAAGATAACCAATGATTATTAACCATCAAAGTTTGAATAAAATTCTCCATGTTTAGTTTGAAACATTTGTAAACTCGCTTTCAAGCACAAGGTCATTTAACTATCGACCTAATTATGACGATTTTTTTTTAAATAATTTCAAGACCATTTTTTAAATTGTGACATCATTTTCCATATGATCATAATCTGGTCACCAGATTGAAAATGACGATCATATTATAACCAAATCGAAGCTATGAGAACTTGAATGTCCTTTTCCCAACCATAGTGAATGTTGAAAATGATGATGATTTNGCTAATATAACGCAACAATCAAGTTTGGCGCTCCCAATATCGAGCATCCTTGTCTATTGGCATATTCAAGACAACACTAGTGGGATTTGAACACGCGCTATAGAGATCACCATCATTTTCACGATTAAATTTGGTTGGAAAAAGGATATCGAGAGTTGATTTAATTTTCATCAAATCTGATGTTGATTTATTTTCAAATTCAGCAAAACTTTCTGCATACTGAAAATGATTGTTTTTTGGTATTTTCAGCGAGCGCTTTTTTATATTTTCTTAGAAAATTTCTCCTTTTTATCAATTAATTTAAACTTGATATTTACTATAAACTCTTTCCCCAAGATAAGATCCAAATGGTTTATTTACGTTCTTTTGTACTATTACGGCCAATAAATCCGGCTTTTCTAACTCTAAATAATCAGCTTAACCACTCATCATGATCAAGCGTGCGTATAAGGGTCTTTAATAGCTGATAAAAATTATTTGATCTTTGTATTTTTAGCTCCTTAACTCCACCAATCTCATATCTGCACTTTTTAGGGGTGGTTTTTTTGGTAGACTAATTGGCCTTTGAGATGATCAAACCGCAAATCGGGAATTGTTCAAGGATGTTTTATAAACAGAATGATAAACCTGGTAACTCGAACGCACACTTATGTATAGATTTATGTACAGCTTCAACAAATCAATTTTTCAAAATTTTTCTTGAAGCGAATTTAAATGAAAAGTGAAGTTATATTCTCCTGAATTTGGGGTTGCTTCTTTTGTACCCAAATTGACCAATCGTCTTTTTTTGTCCCTATTTTATGCCAATTTTCAATAGGACCAATTTGGGTACGAAAGAAGATTTTTTTTTCGTACCCAAATTGGTCTTAATAAAAAATGTTTTGTAAAAACTGAAATTTGACTAATTAGATTTCATTAAAATTGAGATGATTGCAAACGTGATTGGAAAACCTTCTCTTGTTCCAATTTGGGTACAAAAGGCACAGACGCACGGACGGACCTGAATTCACAGTATGTTAACTTGCGAAATGAAAATTGTCATTTTGGCAATTACGGCCAATAAAAAATGGCAACTAGGAGGATTATATTTTCAAACCCTTGACATCGGCTATAGCTTGGCTTTCAAAATAAAATCCACCTAGTTACTATTTCTAATTGGCCGTATTTACCGAAATGACAATTTTCATTTCGCGAGTAAAAAAAACACATACTGTTTACCTGCTCAATATTCTAGAAAGACGTTAGTGTTTCCTAAAAACAGGCTCAAAATTGGATATAATACTAAACCGGCAACGAAAAATTGGTGCTGGTCTCGTGCCTTGAGATTTCACAGTGTTTGTCTGATTTAATTTATTCCTTATGAAGAGTCACTTTTGGAACTAATTTTTACAATAGCTTTACAATTTTTACAATAGCTTTATTATGCCTTCGTTTTAAATTAAAATAAAAAATTCTCTAGAAATCTGTTCAAAAATTTTTTTGTGAAGACTTCTGCGTAACTTTTTCTTTATTATAAAAATGGTTTGATAATGATAATAAATCGAAAACGTTAACAAAAGTATATCTTTTAATTTTTACAATGATCGTTTTATAATTTTGAATTTGAATGATTAATTCTTTTGAAAAATAATTAAAATTACTTCGAACACATCATCCAAAGATTTCGCGTAGTTAAAATTTGAACAGCTGTTTTATCAATTATGGGTCATGCCACATGATAGTATACTCTATGGGTCAATTAGGAACTGAATGGTCGGTCGAGTGTAATTTCGAAAATGTTATCCGCTTTTGCTCTCTAGCGCCCTTTCCGTACATAATTTCAGGGTCAGTTTGCTCTTAATCGAAAAAAACTTAACTGAAAAATTTTTAAATCATGGTTGCAGAAAAAATAACGATGAAAGCTCTTAATTAAGGTGGTTCTAAATGTCAATTTTTGTCATTACTGGGTATTTTTAAACCACTTTTGAACGGTCTATAACTTGTGATTAAAATGATCACACGTAAAAATTAAAAAAATACTGTTCTGTGAAGTTAATGGAATTATTGCTAACGCTTTTAGTTTGGCAGATAGTGCTCCCGGGTATGACCCTAGTCATGTGTCACGCCCATCCCTGATTCCGCCTAAGCATTTTCTATCAACATAACCATAAATTTTTTCGAACCAATTTTTTATTCAAAATTTGTCAAAGAATTTTAGTAATAAATAGCTAAAAGTTTTTTTAACGCGATCCTTTTATTTAAAAAATCAAATGAGAAATCAATTATAGCTTCAAGTGCTTCACAAAGCCCAAAAAGTGTTTTTTCATGCTCAATTTTTGACCACTAGGTTGCTCAAAAAAAAATTTCATAGTCGGATTCAGTTTTTTTAAAAGAGTTGACCCTATACTATGTCTATGGAATTATTGCTGACGCATTTAGTTTGGCAGATAGTGCTCCCAGGTATGACCCTAACCATAGGTCATTTTGTACAAGCGCCATCACTTTAGCTGGTATTTTCGAATATATGTTGAATAAGGCAGAAATAACCAAAAAGTGCGTTTAAAATCAATAGCTGGAATCCAGCTGCTGCATTTAAAAAAATGAATCCAACACAAAAAAAATATTAGACGTCTTGGAATAATTTTTATATCGTCAATTAATTAAAAATTTGTCAAATTTCCATGTAAATTAGTTTGAAGTCGACGTAAGATGCCCAGATTATTTCATTTGGACGTAATTGTTACGTCAAATTACGTAATTTTTTATAGAACGAGCTGAATAATTTTTGATTTGGTGTAAAATTTCAGCGTCATTCTTCGCCATAATAAAACAAACGAATATAAGTTTTCATATCGGAAATCTAGATCGTTTACTATAAATAAATTTCGTATTTCTGTCATAACTAGGATTAATTCTTGGGACGATTTCGATTTTTTTTTGTGAAATTTCACTCTATGGCCAAAATCGTTAGACTGATAGAGATTCTTTATTTTGAGCTTAATTTCTCACGAAATATCACCTTATTCAATAAACCTTGTTTTCTTGGAAATTTTCATAAAACGTACAATTTACAAAACATTAAGTTCTGAGGTAATAAAGTAAAAATCAACCCAACCTCCATGAAAGCCGTCGTTTCTGGCACAGCCTTAAATCTATACCAAAATCACTGTAGATTGCCATGTTCTCCCGCGGCCTTAATTTGCCTGCTGAAAATTAATGTGTTTCTCTGCGACTTACGGTAGATCACCATTCTTTGCAAAAAACAACTCAGATGAACCTTTTCTACGCCATCTCGCTGGCTCCGAACTCTTATCCCCGGAATAAATATGAGTCTAACTGAGGGGTCGCGAATACTTGAAAAAAAATTTTTAGCCATATCCTAAAAATTTTGCTGGGAATTACTGCAAAATTGTGCGGTTCTGCGCACTTCTCTAACCATGTTTATCGAGCACACAATGTCAAATCTAAAAAAACTATGCTAAAAATTCTGCCTTTTTCCTGATATGAGATTAGTTTCTAGCAGCTCGATTCGAGCTTGAACAAACTTTCTCAGCTTTCTCTTTCATCCCAATCTTTTAGTTTAACATTTTGGCCAATAAAAGTTTCAGTAAGAACAGAAAAATCGCTTTTGCATTTTCATGTTATTTTTTCTGGCTGTTTTAGAAAGTTTAGAACCAACTGATATTCAGGGAGCCCAATTCAATCGAAAGTTTTTCCCAAAAATATGGTATGTCAGGGCATTTGGGCGATATTGGCAGTTTTGTTGATTTGGGGACCGAAATATTTCATTTTGTCAAAAAATGAAAAAACGCGTGGGCTTTAGAAAGGGCTTCATAATTTCAAATGTTTCCCAATTTCATACAGCAGTTTTACAGTTGTTACGAATGAGTTGAATCACCAATATCCATAGAATTAAGTCTTGATGACGTCATTCATGACGCCCACAATGAAATTTGTAATTTAATTTTAACAAAAAATTTGGTGACATGGGGAATTTTTGGCAATATTGGCATATTCGGCGATATTGGCACTGGAATTATTTCAGCTAGAAATCGTGAAATTGCGTTGGTTTTTCGCCAATTTCGGCGATATCTGGCCCCTGTATGATTTCGATTTCTTTCAAAATTTGTTTAGTATGAAATTAACGCGTTTTGTTTAAAATAATTGTATTTCTGTATCATCTTATATTTTTCATATGAATATGGTGAATTGATGAAAACTTGATGTCGAAAATTATACGAGTAAGAAAAAATTTATTTTCGTGATCGAAAAAACGAAATTTCAGGAGAAATTATTTTTACAAATCATGCAAATTTGTAATTTTCAATTCAATTTTTTTGAACAACTTATCGGGTAAATTTGAGTTGGTCAAATTTCAGTTTACCGACAGTTATTGTGAAAAAAATAAAAGGTTTTTATATTCTGTGATCAAACCGTTATTCTTCGGAATATTTCAAGCCATATTTGCTATCATTGGCGAATAAAATTGTAACGAAGTTAGCTTTCAGGAGTATTATCACTACTTAATAAATTAAATCTAATTTCAATTCAGTTTTTACACTTTTTCAACTTCAAACAAGAATATTTTAACTCTGTGCTGGGACAGGTGAGAAAAATACACCTTTTAATAAATTCAAAACTATTTCGATTTCAATTTGGTTTCTAGGTGCTCGGGCTCTGTTCGCCGCTTTGTTTTACGATTTCACGCCTACTTGTGAGAATTCTTTTTTGGAGTTGACAATTATTTTATGAAATTAATCCACTGAAATAATAGTTCGAAATAGATCTGTAGCAAGAGCAAAAATATTAAGTTAACTCGAGTTCGTCTGTGACAATCAACGGAATTTAGCAACATTTAAAAAACAACCGTTTTTCAGATGCAATTTTCTGATGAAAAAAGTTTGATGCTCGTTGTTGAGATATAGCGGGTTTTGGCTGATTATCTAAAAATTATTTTGGTTTGGATGAATGAATATTTGACAGATAAACTGTATAGCATTTTATAATTTGAAACGAATGGTTACGACCAATTTCTGAGAAATTAAGCCTACAAGTAAGCAATCTCGTCATTGAAAAATATATTTAACAAAAGCAAAGTAAAATTTCAAAACTGGCGTCAAAATTTCCTATAATCAATAGTTCAATAAATATGTTTTAAGGGGGTGCCATAAGTCCTGCAGATTGGTACATTTTTTTAGAGCGATAAATGAAAGGAAAAAAAATTTGAAAATTTTTTTTTTTCTTCAATTAAACTGTTCATTCTTGCGAACGTTTATATTTTAATTTTTTAGCATAACTAATTATCTGGGAAAATATAAAAAAACATTTCACTGTACATTCATTTCCAACTTAACCCGACTACAGAATTTATTTCGAAGACAATATTAATAAACTTCAGACATTTTCTGGTGTTATGCGCTAAAAAGTCTTGTTTTAATTCTGCACATTAAAAAATTTCTTCGATATCAATGTTTTTTTTCCATGAAAATTGATCAAAAATGCCAAAAAGTAGAGATAAACAACTTTTTTAGAGATAAAAATTGACCTTTAATTGCGTTTTGATATCAAAAAGTGTTCTGACTATCACAAAAAATGACGCCTATAACACCAGAGTATCAAATGGAACGGAACGCGGAACGGGTTCTCGCGGAATGGAATGGAACGCGGAACGCGACCCCCGTTCCTTCGGAATCCGGCGTTCCGTTTTCATTTTTTTTTTAATTCTAGATTTAAATTTATATAAATATTATATTTTTTAAATTTTATTTTAAACAAATTTCGAAATCAATCGAAATAAGATTATTTTGAAATTTCACTCCTAAAAAATATTCTCGAAAGTAAATTAAGTGAAATTCGCACATTTTATTGGCAATTTTTCACCACCATAAATTTTTTAAAATTTAGTGCCGAATGGAACTTATCGAGTGTACAGCCAGTGTTAAAAATTTCATCCAAAGTTTAGAAATGATAATCGCGCGACCAACTCATTAGTTGACATACGAAGATTTAATAGATACAAAAAAATTAAATGAATGATCCACCTCATTTTTTATAAGAAATTCGAAAAACGCAAAAATTAAAATTTTGGACATGTTTGCGAAAATTTTCAAAATATCAAAAATCGACAAAAGATAAGATATAAGATTTTTGATTCTTTCACACGGCTGTCAGGAATATGTAGGCGTTTTTGAAAAAAATTAAAGTGGCTATTTTTCGATTTTACCCACAGAGTTTAAATAAACAAAACAAAAAATTGTGACAAAAATCGGAAATTTTCATAATAGTTTGAATTTTTTGGAAATTTTTACGATTTCAAAATGGAAACTCGAACTCAATCTTTCCTAAAATAAATAAAAATATTTTATCAAGCTGAAACATATTAATGGTTTAGCTGTACACTATAATAAGCATTAAAATATACTGACTTATTATCTTTCGTCAAGTTATTACGATCCAGTCTTGCCTGGGTTGTATTGCACCCCCTTAAAAAGACTTTTCGAAAAAACCTAAATCATCAAATAATAAAAACTAAAGAATTTGATGGCTTATTTGAATCGTCAATAAAATATAGATCTAACGCTGATCAAGTAATAAAATTTAATGGTTTAATCAAAGTTTTTAAGCAATTTAATTTTTTTTAAGAATATAAGCTCGTATTAAATTTTATTTCAAATTTTTTTTTCGAATGTTTTTTGAATTTGTTTTTACAAATTTTTCTATGCAAATATTTTTAAGAAAAAAGTTTTCCTTTGGCATGTAATTCAGGGCGTAGTTTATTTAGTTTTTCCTCAAAACGAATGCCAATTTGAAAGTTTAAAGGTAAAAATGGATGAATTTTTTTTTTGAATTTGAAGTTATTTTTGGCCAAAATTTGATAGTTGCTTAAAACTTTTTTAGTTTGACTTATCAAAAGTCGGTATTTTAACATATATTTTTCTGAAATATATACGCTCGAAAAATATCGAATAGCTTTTTAAAAATTTTAAAAAGTGTCCTGGTCTTCTGCTTACGAGTATATAAAATATCTAAATAAGCCTATTATAGTTGCAGAAATTTCTTGTCCAAGTTTGTTTGTGATTTCTTTTCGGGGTAAAAATTAAATTTTGAAATGCTTTGCCTTTTATTAATTGCACTAATAATAAAAAAGTGACAGTGTTTCAAGACAAAAATATTTTTGTAAATTATTATTTTTTTGTCACCTAAAAAACGATAAATTACTGAAAAATAACCATTTTTTCTCCAAATAACATGGTTTTTGGTAGATATAAATTGGCTTTGATGTTCATAAAAAATTTATTTTATCAACCTCCTTGGAAAATCTTCGAGCTATTAAAAATAAAACTATCAAACCAGATGGCTGTGAAATAAGCAGGTCTTATTATTTTGTATCAAATCGGGTGCTTGGCCTTCCTGTTACGAGAGGCAATGGTTTCATCGGGTAAATTGAATCAATTTGATTCTGTTGGAAACATCATCATTGACATTAACTCACAACCGGTCAATTGACATATACTCACACACGCACACCTGCAAAATTAACTTTTGTCCAGAGCAAAATGTCGCTGATTTCTTGTTTAAAAAATTAAAACTTCTTATAAAATTTCTCATTTTTTAAGCTGCTGATTTCAGTGTAATTATTTGGAAATTTTTGAAGAAATGTGGAAAATTTTCGAAATATTTCAAAAAATTTTTCGCAGAAATTTTAAAAATGGCATTTATTTGTTCAAAGAGCAATCAAAAATATGTGGTCACTTACGTTTTAGTTAAAGTGGCCATTCCTCAAAATGTTTTAGTTAATTTGTAAAAAATTATTGCAAAACAAATCAATTGAGACACCCACACTTGCAAAATTAATTTTTGTCTAGTGCAAAATGTAGCTGACTTCCAGTACACAAAATAACAAACTACAATCGCTTATTGTATAAATTGTGATCTGTTAAGCTGGTGATTTCCAAATCATTAATTGGACAATTTTGAACAAGAATTGTTGATGATTATCCGAATATTTTCTTAACCATACGACCAAAAGTTTTGAAATAAAAGTAAAAATTTTTCGAATTTTTTTTGGTTTTTCCGATATGTTATATGATTTTTAACAAGCATTACAAAAGTCTGAGACTTTGAACAAAAAAATGGTCATTTTTCAAGGTTTTCTTTGTTAATTTGAAAACATTATAAAATAATGAACGGAAAATAAGAAAATTTTTCCAAACAAAACAGGCACACCTAGAAAATAAAAATGGTTTCAGTGCAAAATTTCGCTGATTCTTGCTTAAAATGCGGTTCAAAAGTGTCCTCATTTTGCCATTAAAATCAGGTAATTTGATCGAAATTTGATCTCAATAAATTTCTCGAGTCCCACCTAAAAAGTTGTATCTTCAAAAATGGATATTTTCGTTTGATAATATTATCTACCGGTATATACTCATCGGTAGTAAAAAAAGCATGTGAAAAAATGCTGTATGGAAACTTCGTAAATTTGAAACTTTCATATTCCTAAATTTTATAACTAAAATTAACTAAAAGTTTATCCTTTTTCTTCAGAATAATCTTATTTTCAAGGAAAAAGTTTAACTTTATGGCAACACTGTCAGTTATTTGGGAAAAAATAAAATTCATACTATCATGCCGCAGGATTTTAGCCTTGATTTGATATTATTGTCTCAAACCTTGCATTTTCACTATAATAATTCGTTAAGTTTGTACTAAAATATTCTGGAACATACAAAAAAACGACCCTTGTTCATGTCTAAATACAAATCTTAACCAAATAAAAATCGAATGACAGTTTTGTGCAAATATGTTTAGGCAATCACAAACGACTACATAGCTAAGAAGTTCATATTTTCACAAAAATATTTATATCTCATTATAACAAAATGCTATCGAGAAAAATTGCAAAGAGATTCCTTCGACCAGTCGTCAGATATTGTTCAGGAAAAAGAAAAAAATTCTAGATTAACATATTTACATATATTTGTATATTTTATTTTAATAAAGAATTTTTGTAAAATTTAATTCTACCCTTTTCATAAGACGAGGCCCCATTTCGTCAAGAACCATGGCAAACAGCAAATTTGACAGAAATTGGTACCCGAGCTATATTTTCAGAAGAGCATGATATGTTCAGAGAATCTGTCAGACGATTTTTTCAGGACCAAGTTTCAAGACCCCGAGAAGAAAAATGGGAAAACGACGGAATGGTAGATAGAGAAATTTGGACCGAAGGAAAAAGTTAAATAAAATCAGAAGCTAAAAAATTAAGGTATGAATAAATTATTTTTGATAGAACTACTCAATTTGCAGTACAATTGGTATTATTTTCGACTTCCGTCTTCTTGGAGACAGCTTGAAATAAGACGGTATAGAAATTTCATAATGTTTATGAATTGGCTAAGCCAATGTGGCTTACCTGAGAAAATTTCGTATTAAAAACATTTTTTTTTCATAAAAAAATAATACCAGAAATTTTATTCAGAAAGTTTATAAAAAATACAAAAATTGAAATAAGACTCCAGAAGGCCAATTAAATTCAAATCAAAAATAAGTTTTTTTCAGCAAAAAAATAAATATCATAATTTGAAATCGCGTTAATAACGGTAATGCATAATTTTTATCTTTTACGGACAAATTTTAACAACTTCATTTCAACCATTATATATATCCCCTATTCACACTTTTGTTAATATCCCGGCCCTGATTAGGAAACGTAGTGTGTTTTTAAGCAGTAGGGCCGGGATATTAACAAAAGTGTGAATAAGGGATATCCATTATGATGCCCGGGTAACACTAAAAACTTATTTGCCTGTTAAAATAATAGGGAATAAGTTTTTAGTGTTACCCGGGCATCATAATAAAAGAAACAAATGTCAAGTTTTCAAAATCTAGAAATTCAAATATTTGAAATTAAAATTTTCAATGCAAATTTTTCGGGGTGAAACGAAAAATATATTTTGGAACAATAACGAAATAATAAAAATTCACATAATTGAATACCCTTTATTTCGATTAAATATTGAATAAATTATTTAGTTATATAATTAAAAGCACAATGAATTATGAACTTATTGATTCAATTAAGGATTTAGGGGATTGTGAGTCCAGTAGTCATTTTCAACCACGGTCTCAAATTCGTTATTATTTTTCTTGTATTCGACCATCCAGCACATGAGAAAGCGATCGAAAGCAAAAAAGGTAATTATTATCGGATAAAAAGTTCTAAAATACCGAATTGCTTGTAGAAATTTTATTTAAAATACTTCGATATACAATTAAAAAAGTATATGTCCAGTTTATAGGAACTCGATTTTCACCAAAGATATTTGAGTTTTCAAACGAGTTTATTTTCCCCAAGCACATTTTTGGAAGCACCCACAATCTCCCTAACTAAAACCTTTATTTTGATATGACGATTCAAACCTTATAATGATTCAATAATGAAATAGTAAAAATTCTATGAATTTCGAAATCTGAATTTTAAAATTTCAGATTAGTTCTGAATGCACACAATAAGGCAAATAAAAATGATATTAATTCTGATCAAATACATAACTTGGAAATTAGCTGGTAAACAAGGACTTTTATTGGTTGATGCTCCAGAAGAATTAGGAGGCGTTGGTGGTGACTTTTTATCCGCCATGATTGTTAATGAAGAAACCGGTTATCATAATACATCTGCTCTCGGGTTAGTTTTTTAATTTTCAGCAATGGAATTAATTTTAGTGATATCTCTAGTTCACACTTATGATAATCTTTGTCGATGAAATATTCTGTAAAGCGAAACTAAGCTTAATTCGGCCAAGCTGATTGATCATCGACCTAGATCATCAAAAGTGTGGAAAAAGGATATTCTTTAAAAAATGTTAGTTAAATATTGAATTCCATTACATTTTTTTATTTTTATTATGGAAAACCTTCGATTTTGAGGCCAATACGCCTTCAGAAAAGTATTTGAATACTGACTATGTAAAAAGTTCAGAATATTTTGAAACTTTCCAACCAAAGTGAATCTTGAAAATAACGGTGAACTCTACAGCGTGTGTTCGAATCTCACTTGTGTTGTATCATTGATTGTCTTGGGTATAATAATATAAAAGGCTGCTTGGTAATGGGAGCGCCAAAGTTGAGTGATGCGTTATATCAGCCGATCAATTTCCCGGCTAATAAGGCACCGTGTGATTCGAACACGAAAAATTTTCAAAATATATGACCCTTTTATCGAGTATATATGGAATTAAAAAATTTGAATTAAATCTAGATTTTCTGTTCACTCCGATATTGTTGCTCCTTATATTTTCAAGTATGGTTCTGCTGAACAAAAAGAATTAATTCCAGGAATGGCCTCTGGTGAAATTATAACTTGCGTTGGAATGACTGAACCAGGAACTGGTTCCGATCTTCAAGGGCTTAAAACAATGGCTGTCAGACAGGGAGATGATTATATTATTAATGGAGCAAAAGGAAAGGTTAAAATTTTGAAAATAGAATTAATAATTGTGGTTGATTTTTAATCCTCATAATGAGGACCTCATTCGCAATTCGGAGTACCAAACTCAAGTGAAACTTTGAAGACATAAAGGAAATCCTAAAAAAAATCACAAAATTAAAAAGGAACAAGCAAACATTAAAAAAATTATGCTTAATAAATTATAAAGCGTTTTAGTGCGTATTAAAATTCAATTTTAGTTTTATTTAAAGAGGCTTGTGGTCAGAATATTACATGCGTTGAAGAAACTTTTTTCAAATTTCAAGGCCTGGAAAAAATAATTTGAAGAAAATAAAGAATAATGTGATGAAATAGTATGCTAAATCGAGGGACAACGCTCAAGCATTATTGTTTTTAGCTTCTAGAGAGTTTTTAGCACTCGTATTAGATTCGTTTCTCAGGCAAACTGACAAATATACTTTTATTCAGAAGGGTGATTTGTCAAAAAAACGTTTTTTTGATAATGAAATTTTTTTTTCAAAATGAAAACAAGAAAATTATTCCAAACCTCATACTTTTTCCAAAAATTATTTAAGTGCAATTTTGAGCAAAATCGACCGAGTTTAAGAACATTTTGTGAGTTTATTAACAGAAATCGGACAGATTCACTTGCAGTTACAAAAGATTGTTATGGACTTCAGTCTATTTTTACTCATTTTTTATACCTACCGAGTCTTTCAATCCAGCTGGCAATTTTTTTAGCAATTTTAAAATTTTCCACTCACAACCCCCTTGATATCATTCTTATGTTTTGAACTTTTCAAGTGGCATGGCACCTTGTTTTCATCATTGATAAAAGACGCAAAATAATTTTAATCTTTTGAAAGTTTTCATAAGTAATGGTATAATGGCCGACCATGCTGTTCTCGCATGTGTTACAGACCCTGAAGCAAGTAATAAAGCGGCTGGAATTTCATTGTTTGTCGTTCCTTGCAATACCCCTGGTTTCAATAAAGGAAAAATGTTGAAAAAAGTTGGACTCAAGGGACAAGATACTGCAGAATTATTCTTTGAAGACATGAGAGTACCAGCTTCGGCTATTCTTGGAGGGGAAGAGGGTTTAAACCAAGGATTCAACTATTTGATGCAAGAATTAGCCAGGTAACTTATTGTTTATTTATTTTATATTCTATAGAAATCACGTTTTGCCCTTATACGAGACTTATTTTGTGATGGGGATAAACATGGTCAGGGGGAGATAACTTTTGTGATAATGGTTCAAATATCAGGTAAGTTTAAGAAGCGAGATATTTAGAGAATGAGTCGCATTATCAATCGCAGTCTCTTCCACGCATCTATTCATTTAATCTTATCTTTTACTTTGACAAACTAATCAACTGTCCAAAAATAATTATATATCCCTTTATCACTTTTTGCTTAGATTGCGTAGCCACCACTCCTTTTAACATGTGATTTTAAGACGATTTGAAATAAAGAATTTCAAAAATATAAAAATCGGTTTTAATGTGTTCAAGCTATCTTGTAAAGAATTTTTTTCTGGTCATTTAAAACTCAGGATTTTTTTTTATGCAAAATTTTCAAAAAAAATTGATTATAAGGTCAATTTTTTGTGATTTTACAGGAGTATGTGATCCAGTTCTAGCGAAGCCGTATGAAGTGCTAGAAGGCTGATTTTTTGGCCAGTGAAAATTAAGCGTTTTTCTGTTACCCATGTTTTTGATTGAGGGTCGGCGACCAATATTTGACCTCTAATGACCGGTCAAAGTTCAAGGTCAAACTCAAGTTCATCGTATAGACTTGAAATTATCCCCAAAAGAATCGGAAGGGCATTGGCCAGTTTTTGCTCTCTAGCGACCTTTCAGTACATTATTGACCGATAATTGCTAATACGTTCATCAGAAAGTCGACCCTTCCGATTCTTTTGAAGGTAATTACAAGTCAATACAATAAACTTGAGATTGACCTTGAACTTTGACCGGTCATTAGAGGTCAAATATTGGTCGCCGACCCTCAATAAAAAAAGAGTGACCGAAAAACGCTTAATTTTCACTGGCCAAAAAATCAGCCTTCTAGCACTTCATACGGCTTCGCTAGAACTGGATCTCATACTACCTGTAAAATCACGAAAAATTGACCTTAAAATAAATTTTTTTTGATAATTTTACATAAAAAAATTTCTTAGTCTTAAAATGACCAGAAGAAAATTCTCTACAAGAAAGCTTGAACAAATTAAAACTTATTTTTTATTTTTGAAATTCCTTATTTCAAATCGTTAACGTTGTGGCTACGCAACCTAAGCAAAAAGTGATAAAGGGATATCTGTACTAAAAAAAGTCTCAATTCAATTGAAATTCATTTTTGGTGTAAAATATATTTCGTAAAATAAATTTCAAAAATTGTTACCAATCAAATATGGATTTTGAAAAAATCTGAATTGTTCAAAAAATTTTCCTTGGTAATTTAGACTTTAAAAATTGCTCTAGAATTTAGCTTAAATATGAATTCTTATAAAAATTAATCAGTAAATGGATTTTTCAAAAATATGGACCGTTGAAAAATATTCTTTTAAATTTTGTTTTTAAATAACTCTAGAATATTTTTAATAATATGTATTTTAGAAATAATATTTTGTCGAAAATATGGATTTCTGAAAAATAGTGATCGTTAATAAATATTCCTTAGACACAAAAAAATCGAAAAAACGCAATATTTTCGAAAAAATTTTTGTTGTCATTTTGGTTGTTTTATGCGTTCAAAACATAAACAATTGATTTGGTGCATTTTTAGGACATAATAACTGCAGAAAATGTAGGAGCAGGGATAACCTTAAGTTTTTTAAAAATTACTCTAGAATTTTGATTAAAATATAAATTTTTAAACTAAATGGATTTTTGCAAAATATATAAGTTATAAAATATATAAGTTATAAATTTACCATGCGAAATTGTGCGTAAAATCATTGCAAATAAATAATGAAGGTTTTATTAATTAACAATCATAATTGTAGAGAACGACTTTTAATCGCCGTCCAATCAATCGCCGTTTTAGAAGGTAGTTTCGAGCGAACTCGAGAATATGTCAAAGTGAGAAAGGCCTTTGGAAAAGAATTGATCAAACTACAAACTATTCAACATCGACTTGCCGAAGTCAAAACAGAAGCAGCCGTAGCAAGAGCTTTTGTAGACAGGTAGCGGTTTTTGATCAAACTATTACTTTTGAAACTAATAAAAATATTATATTTTTCGGAAAATTATTTTTTTTGGATGAATTTAAACATTTGATTTCCTTATTTTTCGGGCATGCAATTTTTTTTTGAAAAATTATTGTTTATATATTGTTCTAAATGATTTTTAATGTTTTAAAAAAATCTGTATTACTTTTTAAAAATAATTTACTTTTTAGATTTTCTATTTAAATATAGAAATAATTTATTAAAAAAAATAAAAAGTCAACTTAATTCGGTGTAAACCCTATAAAGAAGAGCAGCTTTGGCTAACAACACTTAGAAGACTCGAGTTACACAACTGCGTCAATGGCTAAATATTGGGTATCTGAAATGTCTCACAAGAATATTTCTAAGTTATTACAACTTTTTGGTGGATGGGGATACATGTGGGAATATCCAATTGCAAGAGCTTATGCCGATTCTCGAGCGGGTAAATTTCGAAAAAAAATTTCCTTTCTTTAAAGATACTAGAGTCTCTTGAAAGACAGTAGGGTCTCGAATTTTTTTTGAAAAATAATTAAAAATTTTGAATAATAATTGAAAGTTTCTTTACTTGGAAAATACCAAAAAACAGTATCATGAAGTGATTTCAACACTTGATATTTTCTAAAAACTGAAAAATTTTCCGAACTGAAAAATAGCTTTTTATCTACTGACAGATTAGTACGTCAACTGGCGCTTATATAATGTCACGCTGATAAAGTATTGATGACAGAGTTTTTAACTGAGGTTGTGAGAGTCGTAAGATTCTAATGATGGTTAAAATACGTCATATCAGATATAAAATGTGTTTTCAATGACGTTTTTGATTTCCAGACCCTACAACCTTCTCAGTCTTTAAAATTTCCAGTTGGACCGTTTTATTACAATGGCAACAATGTCTCATTTTTTTCATTTTTATTCAAAATCTCTAAAAAACAGAAAAATTTATTGTTGAGATTTTTTGTGTAATTCATACAGTATGAAGCACGGGGATTCAAACTAGATACTTATGAATCTGGATTATATATTATACTACGGCTCTTATACACTGTAACTCACGGATTTTTTGAAATAAAATCAATGTTCTCAAATTGTACAGTATTGATATTTATCAGTGAGATATTTTGTAAAGACAGACAAAATGTTTCTTGCAGAAATTAACTTTTTTTTTTCAAGCTATGATCTATGGTGGAGCAAACGAAATTATGAAAGAGCTTATTGCACGACCTATCCGTTCATAAAAAAACTGTGCAAACACAAATGCGTTTGTCATTTGATAGTG
>SCLH01001098.1:208610-222736 GCA_004367855.1 Oikopleura vanhoeffeni | reverse complement strand
AATAATTACTTATTTATTGTATTCCTGCAATTTTGATAAAATTAAATGAGAGATAAATTTGTTTCATTTTAAAATTTCATGCAATTTTCACATGCTATAGCATGATAGCTGATATCAGTTCACTATAAGGGACCGTCTCTGAGAAAGTTTCAGAAGAAAATGATCGAATAAAATGTTAATTAACCCTTGTGAGCATATAAAAAAACGATCCGCCAAGGCACCAAAGCCACAATTGTGGCTTTACTTTGAATGTTGTTTACAGAAAGCTTAAGGCAGTTGGAATTTCAATTTTTCCTGCATCAGGAAGATGAAAGGTAATATTTTTTCATACAAAATTTTATATTCTAGAATTTCAATTTTTAGTTTTAGAAAACATAGTAAGAAAAGCAAGGTATCTGGCTTACGTCATAGTTTTGTCCGCTTTGATTTATATGTCATAAATCAAAAGTAATTAATAAATAAGTCAAAAATTTTGACGGAAAAATCATGATTTTTAATTAAAAATGTTAATTTATCCCTATAAAAGCAGATTATTACACGTTTTTCTATTATTTTCAATTAAATATGGTAATGAAGTACAACTGTTGACAATTTTGATTGCTTAAATTCAATTTTATAATAATTAAATTTTTTCATTCGTACTTGAAGTTGAAAATTAAGAAATTTCACATTCGAAAAAAATATCCGGCCCTAGATACCAATACATTTTTACTTAAACTGTTATGCATGCACTAAACACTTTCCCAAAAACTGGTTAATCTCACATTTGTATTTTATGTCTAGTTCCGAAATAATTATTCCGGAAGTGAAACATAGGCGAAAAATCTTAATAAATCAACTCCCCGTAATACTGGAACCAAAAATTTGAAAAAAATTCAATTATTTTTTGGGAACCCAATCAAAATTCTTTATAATGTGTTTGAAAGAAAAGATTCTACGATCCCGGTTTTTGCCTTTTTTAAATGGTTTTAGGTATGCTCGAGCCACAATTGTGGCTCTGTGATCACAATGGTTGATAAGCCCAAAAATTAGGAATGTGGTGCGAATTCTCCCATAATTTGAAACATGTGCTAGAATTTATGTCATGCGTCGCGACGCATCGGTTTTTGATATAAGGTTAATGATATCTCAACATTTAAATAAAACTTATTTCAGAATATAAATTTTCATTGTTTTAAAAGGTATGTTAAAATGATGATTCGGAACAAAAAAATTTCGGTCAATTATTTATATAAAATAGAATTATGTTCAAAATGATGAGTCTTTATTGATGAGTCCAAATAAATATTTTTAAGTCCAATGTTTCAGAGGGAGGCTCAATTTGAAACTTGAGAGCCTGACTTTGACAATATTGGGCACTTTCACCGATATCGGCAGTTTCGGCGATGTGATAACCCAAAAAACAAATTTCTTTAAAAATGAAAAACGCGTCGACATTCAAATGACGTCATAATTTGAAAGCAGTGGAATTAGATACTTCACCAAACGCAATCAAATAAAAAAAAGAGATTTGGGAAATTAAATTTTGAAATATGGCGTCATTCATTACGCATTCAAAGAAATTTGTTATAACAACTTTGAGCGCCCACGCAAGTTTGGCGATATTGGCTCATTCGGCGATATTGGCACTAGCAGCAATAAAGCTTAAAAACATTAAATTTCGTAAGTTTTTATTGGCGATATTGGCAAATTCGGCAAATCAGGCAACCTGATATAATCAAAATTTTAACTTAACCTTAATGAGAAATTAGATGTCTTAAATTTGTGTTCATTGTATTTTTTTGTTAAGCAAAAGTATGATTCAGTCTTGAATCAAAGTACAGAAAATAAAAGATTTTACCCACTGTTTATGGCATATCCATGATAGTTTTTCAGTTCGTAACTTCGAAAGAACAATTTTTCTCGGTATCCATAAAGATTGCGGCTGTTCATAGCTAAATAATTTAGAAAAATTGTCTTGGAAAATGGATAAATTATCAAGGGAAATGTTCGAATCGACATTGTGTGAATAAATGTTAATTTTGACATTGTAGTATTATTTCATTATATTTTGGAAAGATCGGGCGCCATCCCGCGATGTCAAAATTTACATTTGTTTGCAATGTCGATTTTGGCATTTGCAAATCATTTTTAGTTTATTTTTGGACACAATTTCAATTAATTTCTTGCATCGTGAAGGGCCTTGGTGCATTTTGACAGATTTGCAATTTTTTTATTTTTTTTGTCTTCATGGGAACCTTTTTGCCACTTCAGAATTTTCGTGGGTATAAAAACTTTTTCGAACACAAGTTGCCACTTTTCAACTTACTTTGTTTAATCTGAATTTCTTCAGATCGATTATTTCATTTTTATTAATAAGGAGCCCTCAATACGGTTTTGTACATCGTCGAAAATTAATTAAGTTCAAATTCATACGATTTTTAAGTCAAAATCGAAAATTTAAATTTTTTAAAAAAGTCTTAAAAACCCGAAATTTTAGCACATCGAAAAAAATTATTTTTTTTTATGAGTTAAATGAAATAAATTTAAAACGGTCGACAGGTCGGCTTACCAATTAAGCAAGTCTTGATGAAATTTTTTTTTTAATTCTAGATTAAAAAGCGCTTCGATGGATTTCTCCCAAACCGTAGCAAATAAACAAAACGAAAGCATATTTAAATATAGTTCAAGTAGCAATTCCCAATATTTTTAGCTAAGAATTCCAAAAAAATAGTTTGAGAATTTTTGACCAAGAAATGAGAAAAATTTTGAAAATATTTCTAATTACTTTTGACCAAAACCATGTCATATGGTTTTTTAAAGAGCATATAAAAAATATGTGGTCACCTAGTCGAAAAGTTAAAGTTACAATTTTGTAGAGTTTTTTCGTTGATTATCAACATTTATGAAAAAATTTTTATTAACGAAAAATAAAGATTTTTTATATTTTCGGAACTTTTATCAAAATTTCTAATAATGTGTCGAATTTGAAAGTTTAATAGAACCTAAATTTTCTAAAAAGCCATAATGCAAAAAATTTGCTAGTTACAATGTTGCCCTGGTTATGTAACATCAGCTTGATGGTATATTGAGGAGAATATATTAATCCAGTTAAGGGGGTGGCATCGATCCGGCAGATTGGTACATTTTTTCAGAGCGATCAATGAGAAAAAATGTGAAAATTTATTTTTTTATTTTTGTATCTTCAATAAAAGTGTCCTTCTTGCAACGTTTATATTTTTAATTTCTTACCTAACTAATTATCTGGAAAATATAAAAAACCACTTTTCACTGTACATCCATTTCCAACTAAACTCGACTACAGATTTTTTTTTAAAGACGTATTAATAAACTTCAGGACATTGTCGGGTGTAGTGCGCTAAAAGTCTTTGTTTTTACGTTGCTAATTAAAAAATTTCCTTGATATGAAAGTTTTTTTCATGCAAAAATGGTTCAACAAATGGCAAAAGTAGAGAAAAACAACTTTTTTTGAGATAAAAATTGACCTTCAATTGCGTTTTGATATTAAAAATGTTCTCACTATCTAAAGAAAATGACGACCTATTCTACACACCACATTTTTTGTGAATTTCTGACCAGCATAAATTTTTAAATAATTTAGTGCCAGAATGGCACTTATTGAGTGTACAGCGAGTGTTAAAAATTTCATCGTGTTTAGAAATGAAAATCGCGCGACCAACTCATTAGTTGACATACGGATATTTACATAGATACCAAAACATTTAATATGGTGTTCTTGCCTGGATTTTTCATGGAGAGTTCAACAATAATAAAAAAATTTTGGACTTGATTTGCGGAAATTTTCATATTTTCTAAAAAAGTCGACAAAAATGACAAATAAACATATTATGTTTTTTTCAAACAGC
Organism: Oikopleura vanhoeffeni; assembly: GCA_004367855.1. Lineage (NCBI taxonomy): Eukaryota > Metazoa > Chordata > Appendicularia > Copelata > Oikopleuridae > Oikopleura > Oikopleura vanhoeffeni. Next base: position 218,870 of record SCLH01001098.1, on the reverse strand, counting down.
AGTCAGAAAATATGTAGACATGCATGAAAAAGTTAAAGTGGCTATATTTTTTAGTTTTATTTCAGTTAATTACAAAAAAACGATCAGAAAAAAATTTTGGACCAAAAAATGCGGAAAATTTTCATAATTGCTATGATTTTTTTTGAAAATTTTACGAGTTCAAAATAAAGTTCAGACTCAAATCTTCCCTAAAATACGGCAAATTATTTTTATACAGTAGATGCACATTTATTCTGGTCAGCTAACGATATTAAGGAGTACTGGGCGCATTTTAAGGCCAAAAAACAGGTTTTCAGCGTCGCCTCAATGAAATAAAATACTAGAACGCACGAACATATGAATTTCAGTTTAGGGATAATTGAACAAGATCTTGCTCCGCAAAACTTTTTTTTTTTTTTTTTTGGCCAAGTTTTTGCTCATTTAAGCGCCGGGTGAATTTTTCTTGAGAAAACCCCACTAGGGGGTCTGCCCACGTTCTCTGTGGTCAATATAGCTATCAAAGTTTCTCTATTTTCAAACTCAGGGAGGGCTAGGCTTTTGAAGTGAAAAATAGTGCACTTTGAAGGTCGTTACTGATTGGTCGGCTAATCAGAGGCCTCGATGTTTTTGTGGAAGGCAAGATTAATGTCAATTATCCCAACTGAAATCCATATGTTCTGCTGTTTCTAGGTATTTCATTGAGGCGACGCTGAAAACCCTGTTTTTTGGCCTTAAAATGCGACCAGTACTCCCTTAAGCAGAAAAAAAGTAAGCCAACTAAATTAATTTCGTAACGATTAATTGCACTCGTCTGCCCGAGTCGATGCACCCCTTAAAAGTATATGAAATATTGAATAAATTACTCAAAATTTAAACATTCAAAATTAATTTTAACATAAATTTGAAATTGAAATTTAATTTGTTAAATGTATGAAATTAAAAATTTATCCTCTTATTGTTCATGACATCACCGATTCAATCACGTATAAAGTACATAAAACCGCGACATTGTCAAATTAATTGAAATGTTGTTCAAAGAGTCAAATTGCAATTATGGAGAATAATCATACAGCACAATGATCCGACATAAATTTACTGAACAATTACACAGCATAAAAATACAGTAAAATCACACAGCAGGCTTATACGCAAAATAAGTTATGCTGCATAATTTATCCGCTACAAATCATTGTTCTGAGTTATGCAATATTTTCTGCAGACTTCATTCTTGTGAGCACAGAGCCAGTATACAGCTCAGGTTAACCTAAAATCATAAAATAGGCAAAAAATCGGGAAATTGTTTAATTCATACAAGTTTTGAAAATTTTTCTTCGATTCTAAAAAAATTGGTAATTTTTATATATTTTTAACAATACTACAGGCCTTGTAGGGATTGACTTATTAGTATTTTTTGCCTTACTTTCAGTTCCGAAGAAATTATTTCGAAACTGAACATCAAAGATAAATGTTAGACCAGCCAGTGTACAGAAAAGTGTTTTTTGCATGTATTAAACTAAAAATAAAACTTTATTTTATACAGGAATAGAAATTTTTGAAGGTGAAATTTCAAAATCTTCAATTATAGAATTCCATGGCAGAATTTAATTATAATTAAAAATTAGTTTAACCTCCTCACACCCAGAAACGAGAACTTTTCGCCTCACACCCAAAGCCTATCTAAAGGCAATACTTTGAGTGCTTTATCACAGGAAAACTTGAAAAGATATCAATTTACTTATTTGTCACTGATTGAGATCAAGGATAAAAATTAAGTGAAAAACACGGTAACATTTTTAAATTTCGAAGTTTGTTAACTAGATAACTGCAGAGAAAAGAGAGGTTCACTCACCTTGTATTTCTTGAAAAACCATACATTTTTTACAATACATATAAGTTACAAATTTAGGAGTGAAACTTTCAGCTCTTGAAAAATGGTCTCAAATTTGAAATATGATATCTGACCGCTTACAAAACAATTATTCATATCGCCGCGCTCGAAATATATGCAGTAAAATGTGAAAAATATTGCTAATCAGCTGAAAACTTAAAATCAGTACCACCTAATGTTCTATATTTAATCGATTTGTCTATGTCGGCTCTATTTGGGTTAAATTGCCGTTCAGTTCCTTCGAAAAATAATTTTCTGAAAAATATTTTTTTTCATTATTTTGAGTTTCATAAAAATCAATTGTGAAAAAATTATTCATCGTATAGAGACTGCAGATAAAATAAACTAATATCAAAAGAATCCTTAAATATTTTCCTAAAAACTTGCTTCCTAAGAATTTCGATATCATGTATCGTTTTCACACAATTAATTTTGTAAGAAATTTTGACGAAAATCCAAAAAAAGTAGGAAAAAAGAACTTTCGAACGGCTCATCGTATAAAATTTTCAACAATATTTTTGGAAATAAAATTGCAAACTCTATGACATATTTTAATTGTAGGTCTGTGACGATGTTATTTCTGCGCCGTTTTGGCTCCCGAAAATTTTTTTGCCTTTAGATAGTCAAAGGGTGTGAGGGGGTTAAGTAATCAAAAATTGTACACAGTGTCATTTGATAACAATATCTACCTTAGAATAAGAAAAAAAAATTATGATCTGCTATTATTAAAAAAAATCCAATATCGAAGAAAATCATAATTATATCAAGCTTTTGAGTTATTTTAAAAACCTTATTTAATAATAACTTCAAATTTCCATTTTTCGATCCGATTCTGTCCGGTATAGTTGAAATAACACATCTTTTTGACATGATCCGGTCCGATTTAATTAAAAGATTACCTTCAGCCGATATGATCCGGTTCGATACGGTTCTGAGGTCGGTGCTTAGAGGCAGATCCGGATATGGGCCCTTGATGGAATACTTTTTACTGGACTACATACTATCTTACTTTATATATTTCCCCCTCAATATATCGTCAAAGCAATGTTTTATAATTAAGGCAACTTTTGTGACTTTTGAATTTTTGTATTATTGGTATTATGTTCGCGTTAGTGACCAGAGATTATATGCTCTTTAAAAAATCATATGACATTTTTTTGTGATTTTTGGTCGAAAATATAAGGAAAAATTTCGAAAATTTTCCTCATTTCTTGTTCAAAATTTTAAAACTTATTTTTCGGATTTCACTGAATTAGAAGGTTGAAAATGCGAGTTTCGACATTATTTAAAGATGTCCTCGTTTTGTTTCAGCGTTTTTTTGCAACAAAAGTACGGTTCAGTGGAAATTTATAGAAGCCCGTTTTAATCAAAAAAAATTTACTAAAACTCCCACCAAATTCAATTTATTTCATCAAAAAAACTTTTGTTTCGATGTGTTAAAATATCGTTTTTTCGAATTTTTTGAGAATTTGAAAGTCTTGATTTTGACGTTAAATCGTATGACAACAAATAAAATGACTAATTAATAAAAATGAAAAAATTAATTATTCTCAATTTAGACACCTTCGATAGCAATCTACCGTTTTTTGAATATTTTTTGAATTTCTTTTTGTAAGAATTATGAATCTGAAAAAATCATATTATAAGAATTGAGCTCAAAAGTGTCAACTTTTGTTTGAAAAATTTGTATTCGACAATTCCAAAGTAACAAAAGGTTGACCATCGAGAAAATTGAAAATCTGTCTCTGAGCACAGACCCCCTTAATTCTGCTTGTGCTTGCTACGCTTCACATAAACTTTTATTTTCTCACCATATTTTCTAGAATCAATGGAAAAAATTCTAGAATTTGAAATGTAGGATGCAAAGATATAATTTTTTAACTTTCAAATTCTAAATAAATCATAAAATTAAATTTACTTTCCTGATTGGTGAATTATATCTTTTATGTTTATTCAAAATCATAACTCCGAAATAGTAAATGAGTATTTGCACTTAAATTTTTTTTTCTAAATATTCTGAAGAATATATTTTATATTCAAATCAAAAATTAAACTGAAAATTGGTTTTTCTCGTGCCGGATTTATTTCAATTTTGTCTCAGAATGGTTTCATTAAATAAAAAAAATATTAAGTTTTGAAAGAAGAAAATTTTAAAACTTTTTATTTTAATGGAGATCAGTGCCGATTGGCACTGAACTTGGTTCAGGGTTGTTTGTTAAAGCCGAGTTAACGGGTTGACGGGTCAAAGACTACGACATTAATGAAGACTTATCCATAACTATCCATAATTGTCAATAAATGCAAAAATCCTATAAACTACATGTGATTCACCAGAAGGTAATCATGTCAATTTTTAGAAAACTTTTCCCGATGAGATTTCAGATTGATCAGAAATTTTCTGGTTTATTTGTTACCTTGATCAAAATAATTTCGAAAGCAAATTAATGGCAAGGCATTGCACGGTCCAACTGGGGGCATCGGTTGTCCAAAAGAGATGTCAAATATAAATGTTAAAATAAATTTCATCATTGTTTCATAAGCTGTAAAATTAGAATAAAATTTTGAGTCTGAATAAAACTGTCTTTTTATAGATCAAATCAGGTTATATTTCATGCAAGAAATTAATTCACCAAAAAACAGCTTTGCACTCAACATGAATTTTCTCGATTAATACTGGAACGGTTGATCAAAAATTGTCTAATCATGAAAGAACAGACAAAGGTTTTCGAATAGACAAGCCCTTAAAGACAAGTCCTAAAGGCGTGGTCGTCATACTTTTAGGCGAAAAACCGGGGTTTAATGGCCAATTATGGCAAGAGTACAAACTTCAGGACAAAGTTTGGCGTCTGACTAATGTATTTGAGCAAAAATCTTGCATCCTATAAAAAAATCGAAAGTGATGGATGGCGCGTCCAATCAGAACCGTGCTTACAAAAATAAGGGAATTATTTTTTCAAAATTTATCTCCTCCCTGAGTTTTTAGGGTTCAACAATGCTTTATGACTCAAATTAACCGAACAAAACGTGAGCAAAAAATCGAGTTAAGTTTTTGTGAAAATTCTCGAATTTGGTCTCAGTATCATCAAGAAACAGTATTTTGACCCTTGTTTAGGGGTCTCAATCAAAATGTATCTCCTCCCTGAATTTAAGAGGCACACATTGGAGACCTAGACGAATGTGCAGCTGAAGCGTCCGTGCAAAAATCGAGTTGAGTTTTGTCTAAATTGCCGACTCGTTTTTCTGTAAATCGTCTTTTAAATTTCCAAACATCAAGAAATTTCAACTTATTTCATACGACATATTTTTGAACTCATCAAAAAGTGCTTTCTCAGCCATGTATCAAAATAAAACGCGTACCAAAACGCTTGAAATTTCCTTATTTTCATAAAAAAGGCATAAAAATAAAATTGGGAAAATTTGTTTCTAGAGCCTCATTTTGCGACCACCCCCTTAAAAAAAAACATTGTTTTAGAACAAAGTTTTTATCTCAATTCTCTGTCATGATCAAAAGATTTGAACATAGGGACGATAATGGACTCATTCCTCTTGTGAACTATAAATATCATTTGAATTTTTTTTGTTGATTTTGATCAAAAATTTCTAGAATATTTCAAAAAATTGTCTTCATTTTTTATTGAAATTTTAAAATTGAATGTTCTGTCAGAACAGTTCTGAATTCACTAGTGATAAATCTTTCGGAGCTCTTTTTGATTAAAATCATATTTCAGTTTAATCTAACAAATTTTTAACCCGTCGCATTCACCAAATTTTATGTATTTCATTCGGTTTCAAAAGTAGGCTTATTATAAAATAGGAAAAACGGACATAATTACCGATGGAAAAGTATTTTGTCTAATACATTTTCTCACTTAAGTTACAATTCTCTTTTCTCAGTAAAAATAAATAAATTTGTATAAAGGCATCGAAATTGACTTATTCATTTTGACCTTGTGAACTGAAGAAAAAGACAAATCAAATTGGTTTATTCTTGAGAACGATCAGAAAGTGACTAAGTTTTAAGAAGATTCTGCAGATTTTCCAATCATCATTGAGAGCCTCTGGAAAATACAGTTTTTCATGCTAAGGTAGTGACAACTCTGAAATTTTTGGGTTGAAAATTACAAAACATTTTCGCTAAAATTCTAAGTAAAATTTGTACCTGGTACGAAAAAATTTTCTCAGAACATGTCACATGTGTCATTTTAATTTATTCGTATAATGAAGTATTCCTTGGCTTACAAAATTAGAAAAAAATAACCACGGCTGCTCTTGTTAGTTACATCATGTCATAATCAAGTACATTGCGCACAAAGTCTATAAAATGTATCTGAGCTTCAATCACAATACTCTCAAGGCTTTAAGTTAAAAAAATAAGTCAAGAGATTGCAAGAAATTGTTAGTAAATTTTTTTTTTTAGTATTTTTATCATTTTTTGCAAAGATAGAGAACTTATAATTGTTAATCACTTATTTATTAATCTAAACATTTTGCATCACGAAAAGGAAATCATAATACCAAATTATACTACCTGAGCGGGATGATTCAATGTTTAAAATTTCATTTGTTCATTCACGAGAAAAAATTAGCATTTTCAGTGGTGAAAATTGTCATTCAAATCTTCCGTCAACATTTATAATAATCACCACTGCACTTTGAATATTTATTTTCGAGGTTTAAAGGACAGAAATTATTCACTTTCAATATTGTTTCCAATAGTGTTAGGATTGGCTCCCTCAACCCACATCTCTTAGATTAAGCAAAAGGTCATAAAGGGATATGGAAATTTTGTGGGAAAAAGTTTTAAAAAAATAAAATCACAAAAAAATGACTGTTGTTCAGAAATAACCAGTAGTTTTTCTGGGTGAGTGAAAAATTTTGGATTATATCAAATCCTTTTGAAAATAAAATAATAAAACAATTTAAAACTCTTAAATAAGTACTTAAAAATTCTGGTGAGTATTTTTTCATAATTTTTTTTTCTCTTTCCTTCACACTAAGATTTTTAACTGGTGAAAATAAACAAAAATATTCGTTTTGTTCGAAGTATGTTCTGATAGGACAGCATTATTGAATATCTTTTTGCAATCAAAAACTTGTCAATCAAAATTAATTATTCACTTTCACAAGTCCCTTAACTCAGGTTGGCCGGATTCAGAGCCTACTTTTGACGTGGACAGAAAACATTCAGAAGCAAATTGTCATAATTGTCAAAAATAAAATGTTTTTTGCCACAAAATTTGTGGTTTTGGGTCAGAGCGGTCAAAAATTTGGCCATCGTCAACAAAACCGTTAACCGTTGAACATTATATTTCATAATCGTTTGGTAATATTTGAAATTTCATTCAATGACATGAATATCGAAAATTGTTTTTCAAATCGTGATCCTGGGAGTTAAGAGGTGTTGTGTGTGTATCAATGATACAGTATCATGATACAGTATCATCTGACTTATTGCGTAATAATAGACAAAGATACTATTTCGTAGCTCCGATATCTATTCTATTCGATGCTTTAGGCCTGCCCATGCACCAACGGTACATCATATTTGTTTTGTGGATTTGAACTACATCCTATATCCCCTATTCACACTTTTGTTTATATCCCGGCCCTACTACTTAAAAACACACTACGTTTCCTAATCAGGGCCGGGATATTGACAAAAGTGTGAATAAGGGATATATATTTTAGTATACAGATAATCTCACAATATATAATTTGATATTAATCTCTAAATCTAAGTACTGACACGACCGCTGACTCTCACTGCGTAGAATTAAGTTTCCAAAGCGGCCACCAAGAGTTACTTGATCAAACTCTGATCCCATTGATGACAGATTATCTAGTATTATTTAGTGTAGTATTCAACCTGCATCCAACCTGTGCATCACTTCAGCTTGTTACGCTGCAAGTAATTTGAAATCACAATAACTTTGTAAATATATTGCAGGAGTTAAGATATTCAAAAATCCATATGTAAATTTAAAGTATGAAGATAACTGGTAGAAAAAATTAAATTTTTTAACAAAATTTTGATGACCAGAGCAAAAACGTGCACTATCGGAAGTTCCGCATTATGCAGAGTTCTGGTTCTTTTTTTGACTTTCATTGGTTAAAAAATCGGGCAATAGATTTTTTACAACAGTGGAGAATCTCTGTTTTATGATCTTTTGATAGGTTGACTGATAAATGAAAATATGAGCTGACAAAATTCTTGGCGTTCAATTTGAGTACAACCTATAAAAATCCATCACAATTGTATACCTTAAATCCCGGAAGAGGAGACTATTTTAGACTATTTAAATCAAGCTGAAATTTTGGCTTGATTTACTAAAATAGTCTCCTCTTCCGGGATTTAAGATACAGCATGTAAAAGATTTCCCGTGATGGAGGTCAAAAGTCTAACGCTGATTGAAACGCACCACATTTATCGACAATTCACAATTTAAAAACTGTAATGTCTTCAAAAATGTTCAAAAAATGATCGGTTTTATCTCTCGTCGAGGCAGGCCGTTTTTTTCAAAAGTAACAATCTAAAAACTGTAATGTGTTCAAAAATGTTCAAAAAATGATCGGTTTTGTCTCTTGTCGAGGCATGCAGTTTTTTTTTTAAAATCGCTTCCGTTATTACAAGCGATAAAGGTTAGTTTTTCAATAGGCAATGAGATGTGATGCTGAATAGATAAACTACAAAAAGAGAAATTTATGCAACGAGACGTTCAGAAGTTATGGCTTGTTAAAAATATAATACATGTATTTTACTCAAAAATTTAATTTCGAGGCGATTTATCCGAGATTTATTTTCGCTAGCGCGAAATTGGTTGAAACTGTTTTCGTTTGGAATGGATTCCTTCAAATAAAATCCGTTTTTGATAAAATACAAATTTGTTGGATACAGTCGATAGGACTCACTAGTACCAAAAACTTATAAAACAACCAATCATAACAAAGCCGCCTGTTCAGTTGCTAAAATTTCAAATGTTTTTTGTTGGTTATTTTGTTTTGTTGAAATTGTGCTCCGAATTAAAGACCAAATGAAGACAAGGACTTTCTCGTTGTTTTTGCTCAAAGTTTAAGACCACAAATACTTTAAAGACTCGAAGAGTATATTTTTGATAAAATAACCGCCTTTCTTATTCATTTCTCATATGTTAAAACATTAATTTTCTCATTTAAATTCGTTTGACGGAGACCCCTAAGTACCCATCTTAGAGTAGTTCAAATTTTTTTTCAGGTATTTTTTGGTTGGTTGTTGGATACCGGAGTTTGCTTTGTGATTGCCGTAGAAATACTACTTAATACTGGTTTGTTTTTGTTTGATATTTTGTAATATTTCGTTGACAAAATTCACGTAGGTTGCTATGAATTCTGATGTTTAAGTACCGCACGGGAATCATTAAAGTACTCGGAGCGGGAAGTGTTCCCAGAAGGGATAATGACACCGTGATTTGTAACTATAAATATCGAAATGGAATAAAATGGCAGATTTTTCTGAGATTCTAGGTAATAGCAAATCGAACTTTTTTCCGCGTTCTCAGATCTCGGTGTTTAGCGACTAGTTGGTGAAGTTGCCGGAAATTTATTTTAGATTTTTTTTTAAGATTAGAGTCCCTTTGAAAATTTTTCCATAAATTTGTTTTTGGCACATCAATTTTATGGGCATCTTTGATTTGAAAAATATGATAAATTTTTTAAATGTGGATTTATTTCAAAATAAATATCCTATGTGGCACATTTATTTGATCAACTCAGTTTTTCAAGATCAGTGCACGGATTGAAAGTACTTTGCACTATAATTGACTTTCGTGTGTAAAATGGAAAGAGCAGTGATCTTGATGACGTCATTGCAAAGCAATCTGTATTTTTATGTGTAAGTTAGAACGTTCATCCGTGTGTTTCACCAGCTCTCATACTTCAGGACTTTTTCATCAAAAATATTATTTAAATTATTAAAACCGCTGATGAAGCGTCAAATACAACTGCAGATGGAACTGTCACCCAAATCCAATTAATGACTTAAATGTATGTAAAAAACATTTATAAATAAATGACATAAAAATTGTCGAAATTCTAAGAACTAAAAAGCGAAGGATTTATAAATACAAAATAATTAATATTCAAATATAATTATATATTTTAAATTTTGCGTACCTGTATCTGTTCAAAGTTTTCGACCATTTGAGATATATTATTTGATCAGTTAAAATGTTTTATGAGTCATATGGGTTTTAAAAAATAACGTGCTTTTTCAACATTTTTTCTGCTAACTCGTGTAATTTGTTTTTTAAGTTCGAATCTGCGCTTAAATCATTTATATTAAATAATACATCTTTTCAAAACTATTGTGACTCATTTTAAAGTTGAAACTGGCCAGATAATATTATTATAAAACAGTA
>SCLH01001098.1:165275-183008 GCA_004367855.1 Oikopleura vanhoeffeni | reverse complement strand
TTTATTCATTCTGCATATTTCGCAACAAATAAATTTTATGTCAAATTTTTTTTTTCACATTTACACAATTTCTGAAAAATGATTTCAAATATGATTTTTAAAAATATCGAAATCTCAAATTTTATTTAAATTTAAAAAAAAAATTAGGTCATGTTTCAACAAAATGAAATAACATTAAATCATTCGGCCGATTTGGGCTAAATTTTCACCAAATTAGAATAATAAAATAAAATCCCTTTTTCGGCATTCGGCGTGGGGCTCATTTGCAACAACATCATTAAATAAAAATAATAAATCCCCTTTTATCAGCCCCAATATATAAATAAAGAAAATAAAGTCCCTTTTTATCGGCCTTCCGGAAAAGTTTAATTCGAACTCAAAATTTTCTTAAAAAGCAATTAATTCGAAAATCTTTTGTAGTTACAAAAGTTGCCGGATTATGAAACATAACTTTGGTGGTGTTTATATGATTATTGAGGAATATATAAACAGAAAAAGTTCAAAATGCACACCGACCCCTTAACTCTTTAGTTGCAATATCGCAAAAATTTTAGATATTATTATACAATTCTTTGCGAGCGTCATAATATACTCCATTGTATTATTGGATTTCCCTAAATTTCTTTTCTGCCCACAATTTCTATTGGGTTTTACATTAAGATTTTTGAAGCCAGACTTTACAAGTCTTGATTCCAAGTGTACTTTTAGAGATTCCAATTTTCAAAATATTAGGACACCCCTAAGTCGTGCAAGTGAAAACGACGCTTTTATGTGACATCACTCCGATTGCGTTCATTTTTTCAAGGCAGCAAATGAGTTCCTATTTCAAAAAATTGACTCGGAAAATTCATTCGCCAAATAACTTTTTACTCAGTCTGCGTTCGTAGAATAGCCTCCGTCGTTACCATCCCTTAAGGGAGTGGGTGTCGGATTTGAGCCTCTTCCAGGTCATTTCCCGCAAACTAGCAGAAGGTGATATTCCAAAAACATTTGTAACTAACAGAACCAACCTTCGCGGTTAATTTTTGAATTAACAGTAATCTGATACAACCCACCTACGCCGACACCTACGCTTTTTAAAAAGCTTTTAAAAAGACACGCAGTTGTCCTACTCCTTCAATTTTCATTCATTCCTTTTTAAAAGCGTAGGTGTCGACGTAGGTGGGATTGTATCATATTACTGTTAAGTTTGCAATTACCGCGAAGGTTGGTTTTGTTAGTTACCTTGGAATATCACCTCTGCTAGTGTTGTGGGAAATGACCTTGGAAGAGGCTCAAATTAGCGACATCCACTTCCTCAATGATCAAAGTAAGCCATCCACTTGTATACCCTTTCAAAACCAAAATACGTATTAAAATGCTTACTATCTCTATAGCGCGTGTTCGAATCCCGCTTATGTTGTCTTAGTGATTGCTTAATTGATAACACACCGATCAGCTTTGGCGGTCCTGATATCAAGCACCCTTGCCTTTAATCATACTTAAGGCAGTAACCGACGCGTTTCACTGTTTTTTAAACATCTTCAACGAGGAGATATCGAATATTTTTAATTTTTCGTATGCTCACTTATATTGGGGTTTTAGAGAAAATATTGGGTTAGAATTTCAGTTTTTGGTCTATTTGCTCAAAATCGATGTAATTTAAACGTTGAATTTACCGATTTTGGTATTTTCAGTGTTTTGTTAAACTTATTTGAAGCACTAGTAGCAAAAATTTTGACAGAAAAAGCTTTTTTTCGCAATCGATACCGAAGAAATAATATGGCGTTTTTTCTCGATATCTTATTTAGTTTTTGATGCCCAGGTGTAAAGTTTAGGTTTCACAAAATTTTGACCATTTCACCATCTTAAAAATATTTTGAAACTTTGTTTTGATTGGTCTGCAAGATTAATTTGCAGGCTAACTGGTTTAAGTAAAATACAGGTCATCGATCTTGGGAAAAATCCAAATTTTGGAACTTTATTTTCCGGCAAATCCAAATTTTTTTTAATTTTTTCGGAAGCAAGCCAATAAGAAAATTTTGAATGCAACAAAAATTTAATTTCAACCATGTATGGATCTCGAGAAAAAGCTTCCGCGGTCACTCCCGGTTAATCACTGAGACAACATTGGTGAGATTTTAACACGCGCTATTAAGGGGGTTGTGGGTGTAAATAAAGCAAGAGTGATGTTGACGAGTGATTACCAATCTCCCAGTGATTTTCTCGTTGTGACACCTACGAATATTTGTCTGAATTTTTCAAAAAAAGTAACCGGAAGTTTTTTGTATAATCGTACCGGTCGTATTACCGGTCAAAAAATTCAATTTTGGCCGTTTTTCATAAAGAAATGATTTTTCGAGGTGACATCAGAATTTTCACTTTTTTGTGTAGTATCTAAATTCAAAAACTCCGGAACTAAATGAAGCCAGAAATTTGAAATTTTGTCTTATTCAATTTTTTTTCAATAAAAAACGTCTCAAAATGGGTGTTTTGAAGATACTTTGTTTCTTGGATTAATTACGCAAATTTTGCTCAAAACAGTTAGTTAAAAAAAGCACTTTTAGGAAATCGTTTTCGCCGGAACTAAATGAAGTGGGTTTTTTTATATTCCTTTCGGGTACTTAATGCGACGCGCTCAAAGTGTGGAAACCTTAAAAAACTGAAATAAATATTTTCAAAAATTTTTTTTATCAAAATTTTGTTTTTCAGATTTATAATCCCTAGTTCTTTGCAAACAAATGAAATTGTCTTTGAGATCGTATTCAATCAATAAATGAGACTTATATCAACATTTTGTTGAATTTGATAAACATTTTTCGAAAAATATTTTTTTTTATTGTGATCGTCAAGATCAAATTCACAGTCAAATTGTGCAACAAAAATAAGTTTCAACGGTCATTACAAGATACAGTGAGTTGAATGGAAATAATATTTAGAATAAGTCAAAATTTTTGAAAATTTTCGAAAAATAAATTTTTTTTATTTTTACATCCAGATCGAATTCACAGGCAAAATGTGCAAGCAAAATTAAATCAACGGATTATTACTTTAAAAGATACAGTAAAGTGAATGAAAATAATACCTCGTAAAATACGAAATTTATGAAATTTTTTTATATCGAAAATTTTTTTTTTAATTTTTCCGGAATGAAATTGATATCAAAAATGAGAATGCAGCAAAAATTAACTTTTTCTCATGTCTGAGTTCCGAGATATAGCGTCGTCGGTTACTCCCTTAAGGGAGTGGGTGTCGCAAATTTGAGATTCTTTCAAGGTCATTTCTCGTCAAACTAGCAAAGGTGATATTCCAAAAACTTTGTTACTAACAGAATCAACCTTCGCGGTAATTTTGAATTTAACAGTAATCTGATACAATCCCACCTACGCCGACACCTACGCTTTTAAAAGCCTCTTAAAAGACACGCAGTTGGTACCTACTCCTTCAATTTCATCATTGTTTATTATTTTTTTGTGTGGGGCTCCGGAAAAGCCTAAAAATCGTGGCAAATTGCTTTTGATTTAAATTTTGCTTTCGGCGCGACAAAACGCAAAAAAACTAAAAATTAAAATTTGAAATGATCAGTTTGGGCGGCTCAGGCAAAAGCTATCTCCTCCACCAGTTTAAGAGATATAGTTTCGACTCATACTGCATCGGAAAGCACAAGACTTGTTTGACAATAAACTAAAAGTTTTTCGAAATTTTGCTTTGGCGTCTCTTGGGGCCATGGCAACTTTTCATTTTGAGCCTAAATGTTTGACAAAATTTAGAACCAGAAAAATGCTTCAAATAATTTTTCCGTAAATACGAACACTTTTAAGGATTTTTGTGCAATTTTAACTCGGTAGCGTCAAAAGAAACAAATGAGCGCACTTTCAATTTAAATCATAAATAAATCAATAATTTTTGTTTTCGTTTTTTTTGCTGTTTTGGGCGCCGAAAGAAAATTTTCAAACAAAAAGCAATTTTGCATTATTTGTTAGGCTTCTCCGGAGCCTCACGCAAAAAAATATAAAAAATGATGAAAATTGAAGGAGTAGGTACGAACTGCGTGTCTTTTTAAGAAGCTTTTTAAAAGCGTAGGTGTCGGCGTAGGTGGGATTGTATCAGATTACTGTTAAATTTGAATTACGCGAAGGTTGGTTCTGTTAGTAACAAATGTTTTTGGAATATAACCTTCGCTGGTTTGGCGGGAAATGGCCTCGGAAGAGGCTCAAATTTGCGACACCCACTCCCTTAAGAGACCTTCAAAATCCTCCTTTCTCGGTCATCCATCCTTATGCAGCAGTAAATAAAAGTAATTGATCCAATAATATTTTTTCAAGTAATTGGAAATTACAAAATTGAGCATGAAAATACAATCTTTATGTTTTTCATAGTCGATCATTTCGACACCTTTTTGATAAAACCTATTTGACAAAATTAAATTTAGCGTAACTGTGAAATCCACATCGTTAAAAAACTTAAGGAAAAAATCAACTGTAAGTTAAAAGTTCTTTGTTAAAATTTCATGAAAATTATTTTATACAAATCTCTCTTATGAAATATAGATTTCATTTAAGGGGTTGGTGCATTTTGACAGATACGGATATCCGTGGATATGGGCTCTTGATGAAAAACTTTTTACTGTGTTTATATATTCTTCTTAATATACCATCAAAGTGATGTGTCATAATCCAGACAACTTTGTAACTACAGAATTTTTGAATTATTGCTTTTAAGAAAATTTTGAGTTCGAATTAACTTTCCGAATTTGAACAAATGATTGAGAAATTTTTGAAAAAGTTCCGACATTATCAAAAAATGCCTTATTTGCGTTCAAATATTTTTTGCATTATTTGTTTCCGAAAACAAAAAAATGTTCAAAATGCCTTCTTTTACTTTTCGCGTAGGTGACCACATATTTTTTATATGCTATTTGAAAAATCATATGACACTTGTTTTGAGATTTTTGGTCAAAACTTTTGGAAATATTTGAAATATTTTCCTCATTTCTGGTTCAAAATTTTTTCAAACTAGTTTTTCNATACAAAAAACTTCCGGTTACTTTTTTTGAAAAATTCAGACAAATATTTCGTAGGTGTCACAACGAGAAAATCACTGGAATTGTATTCAGCTCGTGACAGACGTTTGAAAATCACGAAATGGCGTCGGTTACTGCCTTAATGACCCAAACGACCTATGGGATGGATAAATAAATGAATTTGGGAGAAAAAACCTTCTTTCATTTTTTTTTCAAAAATGACTAAAAATGACGTCTTGATTTTCAGTAAAATTTTTTTCAATTGAAAATTATTTTGAATATTTGACCCACGTTCACCAGGGGTCGGCAAATGTTCTAAAAATGGCTGCGCTGCTTAAAAACAGTTTTCATGCTATTCAGTTATAATATGATGCCGAATTCGGACTAAGCTCCACTCTCCAAAAATTTGCCTAGGGGTTTGATTTAAAAAATAACACGAGATCTGCTTTGAAATTGACCTGAATGAGTGAATTAAAGCAGACTAGAGCACACTCTACCGATCCCTGACGTACACCCTAGTATTGAGAGAAAAAAGTGATATTGTGAAAAAATGCCGATTTTCAAACCACAAAAAATGCCATTTTTGAAGAAAATTCCGAAATAAAAAAAAATGTTTTCTTGGGTAGTTTTACCCTGGAAATTCATTTCTAGGGTCAAAATCACTTTTGAGCAATTTTTTTATCAGCCAATAAGGAAGCACCAAAATTTTGAAAATGCATGTCAAAAATTTTTAGAAAAATTATCTTTTTAAAATTTAACACAGAATTTTTCTGAATGTTGCGCTAGATTCACTCATCCTATGCTGCATTAATTCTGCTTGGTCAAAATAAATTGGTTTCAGACGCTTGGATAATCTAAAATTTCAAATATTTCAATTCCGACTCTTCAACACTAGTTGATATTTTCAAATTCGAAATAAAAAATATCAAAAAAATCACGTCACACGGTTACTAACTTAGACTCCAGCAATAAGAAATACTGAATTTTCAAACTGAATTTTCTACTCAAATTTTGCTCGATCATTCATTTTTCATACCAGTTTTGATATTGTTGGTACTGAACTTGCGGCGTTATGCGTATTTAAATCCGGTACAAAAAATGAAGTGTTGATTTTAACAAAAAAGCTCCCCTATTTTGTAAATTGAGGTCAAAAAGCAATCATTGCCCGAAAAAATACCCTAAAAACCTAAAAAAAACTACCTACAACTACCTGTAAGTGAACTAACTTTTGATTTAGCAAATTATACACACAATGTCAAAATTTACATTTATTTGCAATGTCGATTAGGGCATTTGCACATAATTTCTAGTTTATTTTTGAACACAATTTTATTTAATTTGTTGCATCGTTAAAGCACAATTACACGAATATCCCTTTAACACATTAATGTGAATCTAGGAAGTGTTAGGAGGGCCTATCCTGGGGCCACTTCTTACACTACTTAACCCGCACATTCCTAAATTCACATTAATGTGTTAAAGGGATATGACTAGGTTAATTGCAATTTTTCAATAAAATATGAAATTATGAATCACTCAAAAATTCCGACCTTAAAATTAATTTCAACATAACTATGAGATTAAAAATTAATATGCTACTTTTCATGACATCACCGATTCAATCACCAATAAAGTACATAAAACCGCGACATTGTCAAATTAATTGAAATTGTGTCAAAAAACAAATTTAAATAAAGTCTTTTATTTAATATCTTAACGAAGTTTTATTCAGCGTGGCTTGTTTAATTATTGAACCTAGAAAAAAGTTTGTAATTTTTTCTCCTCAAATTTACGGAAAATTTTTTTTCTAGTATTACAAATGAGAAAAGTTTTTGCTCTTTAGCGCTAGAACGGTTTATCATTTCACTATATATTTTGAAACCACTTTGTCATATCGAACATAATACATGTGCGTTGTGTTCAAGTTACCTCCTTTATAATAACCTCCTTTTATAATTAATACGTGATTAAAGGAGATTTATGATGTTACCAAAACATTATAAAACTTAAATTTCATCAGCTGAAAATATTTATAGTGGTCTGCATAATAATAGATAATAAAAAGCTGAAAATTGTAAAGTATTGCTCACAAAGAAATACTCCAAAATGTCAAGTATTTTTATCAATCGATATGCAGACCATCGTCAATATTTTCTGCTTATGAAATTTAAGTTTTATCAAGTTTTGAAAACATCATAAGCTCCCGCTAAATTAAATAAAGTATGGATTATATAAAGAGGTTTTAATCATAACGCAATTTTTATCGCAAAAGCAACGAGTTTCAAAGTTTCATCGGATTTAATGCATAAAATAAAGGTTCATCACCAGTTAGAAAAACGTGGTATTTTTGGTTACTTCATTCTCACCGTATAAAACAGCGTAGATTTCATCAGAATCTAGCTTACTGGACAAAACGTCTATTTACGTGATTATGGCCTCGAATTCAATCTAAAATTCGACGGATTTAGGCCCTAATCCGAAACATTTAACGCCGATCTTTGACATCAGATAATAGCAAAGCTCAGAAAAACACCGTTCGAAGCTTACATCTTTATTGAGTTATATCTGTAATACAGATTTTGTGTGATGAAATTTCCACACAAATTAAATTATGATAGATTTTTTTATTTTGAAACATAATGTTTGTTTGAATTATTAAAGAAATTTGAAAAAGGAACACATCTTTATCAAGTATTTTTATATTTATTTACATTCTCAAAAAAAAATTTGTTCGAAAATACATTCAGAACTGAACTCCAGCAATATCTAGAAATGCACAGAAAAGTTAATAACATGGGGAAAAACAAGCAAAAAAATTCAGGCTTGGGTTGTGAGTTTTTATAAGGCCTCAGTATGAATAGGATGAAAATAGTCCTTAAATTTATTTTCAAAATCGAAAAATGGGATTGAAAATGTTGATAAATAAGAGTTGATTTTTGGTGCGGTTTAAGATCTTTATCAAACATTATTAATTAATATAATTACGTTGAAAATTTTGAAATCGCCACAAAAAAAAATTGAAATCGAAGAAAAAATTGTTCAATTAAAAACATTATAAATAAAAATATAAAGAAACCAAAAATGCAGCATGCCTGCTCATGCAAGTATTAACAAGAAGACTTTCTTTGTGGATGAGATTAACACCTGAATATATCAAGGAACTACAGTTAATCTCTAAGTAACTTACTGACCGCTCCCTAACTCGAAACTGACTAGAATAATGTTCAGGCCGAGTAGAAAGAGTTGATTGGTCAACTCGTATCTTATTGGTTGATACATGATCTTATCGTATTCAGCGTAGTCACGCCTACACACACATGGAGTATGCACAGTATGCAATGTAGTATGCACAGTGGTACGTAGTGTACAGAGTATCTTTAGTATGCAAGGTATACTACTTAGCTTGCACATATGAATTTGAGTGCTACGCTGTGACCTCGGTTAGAATAAAGTTGAATAATCGTAGTTTTCACTGAAAACATGTGTGTTTTAACAAGATCGATGCAGTACATTTTTCATTCAATTATGTAAAGGGTTTAAATCAACTGTAGATTAAGAAAGTTACCGAACAATATTTGCACATAGTTATGCAAATTGGTTTTCTTTATATTTTTATTTATAATGTTTTTAATTGAACAATTTTTTTCTTCGATTTTAATTTTTTTTTGTCGCGATTTCAAAATTTTCAACGTAATTATATTAATTAATAATGTTTGATAAAGATCTTAAACCGCACAAAAAATCAACTCTTATTTATCAACATTTTCAATCCCTTTTTCGATTTTGAAAAATAAATTTAAGAACTATTTTCATCCTATCTCATACTGAGGCCTTATAAAAACTCACAACCAAGCCTGAATTTTTTTTGCTTGTTTTTCCCCATGTTATTAACTTTTCTGTGCATTTCTAGATATTGCTGGAGTTCAGTTCTGAATGTATTTTCGAACAAATTTTTTTTTTTGAGATGGAAATAAAACACCGAAACGTCAAGTTTTCAATAAATATAAAACTTGATAAAGATGTAATATATTTTTTATTCATTTTGTATATTAATTTCGAATTATTCATCATCATCAGTACGTAGTATAATAGTTAAAAAACAGATACAAAAAATATGCAGTCGAAAATATGTTCTAGAAAAAAAAGTTGAAAACATGTGTTTTTAGCACAAAATGGGCGACCTTTTTTTATCCGGTAAAAATAGCCATTTTGAGAAACAAACCAATTGATGGAAAAGTGTCAAATTATTGACACTGCTTTTCGATCAATCTGTTTTGTTTAAAAGCGGATTGAAAATTTTGATGCCGATAGCCTCGAATCTTTTACGTTCATCAGTAAATGGCAAATTAGTTGCGATTGGTTTAAATCGGCTTAGATGGAAATTTATTCTCTGACTCGGAGTAGGCTTATCACCAGCAAACTTTTTTAACTCTGCTTGTACATATCACAGGTCAGATATGTTTACTGATAGCAGTACCTTTCTTTGGTTGCTGGTGTTCTTTTACCCGTGTTCTGAGCCTTCTGAATGTTTCACCAAAATAGGCCTATAGAACAAGGGCATAAGAAACTGTTTACAAGTTACATTTTTTGCAGTGGATAATTTGGGCTTTTAGTTTAGGTGACAGAATTTGGCTTAATCTTACTGTCTCCAAATTATTTTTAAACGAAATTCAGGAGTTACAGATCTAATAAGGTTATAAATACGTTTTCCTACTTTTTCACATTTTGGGTGATTAAATGTAAGCATGAGGTTACAATTTCTGTCGGGGTTATCTAGAATGTCTTGTAATCTTTCACTTTTATTATTTTTGGTACACATTTACGTGCAACTTCTCTTTAATTTTATTTTTGACTAAATTTTCGGAAAATTTAAATTTCTATATTTTGTTTTAACATATTCGAGAGAGTTTTTTAGGTCATTTTCGTTAGAATTACTATCGTTACATCTATATATTTCGCCACATAAAAAAGATATTTTTTGATTCATAGGGCTAATAGAATATTTATAGTCTATTGTCAATTCTGATCCATCTTTACGGTATGTTTTTGAATTGAGGAATATTTTTTTTCATATAAATTAAACAGTCCAAAACTGTAACGAATTGTTTTCAATTGTTTTTTTCGTGTGAATTTTAGTTGGTCATGAAAACTATTCATTTTTTTCAAAAGTTTTTCAGCAGAATTTTCCACGAGCACGATAAATACGTCATCTACGTATCTTACATATTTAATAATTTCACCAGTTTTTTCAAATGGTAAAATTTTGTCCGATTCCATCATATGACAAACAACGTTAGCTAAAAACGGTGAAATTTTCGAGCCCATTGAGATTCCATGTTTCTGACGGTAGTAACCCAGAATGAGAATCGAAACATGAAAACTTAGTTAAGAGATCATTGAAAAACTGCTGAAATACGCTTCTTGGAGGTATTTTCCATCTATTATTTTCATTTTTTACACAATAATTTTTGAAGTATTTGTTGGTGTTTTATAAATTTTTTCACAAATGTAATCTACAACTAGTTCTGTGTTGACGTTAGTGAATAAACTAACTGCATCGAACGACAAAATAACGTGTTTATCTTTTTAAAATTTTTTTTGGACTTGAAGAAATTTTGTTTGAATTCTCTTGTATTCAAAATTGACCTTGATGAATATTTGAACTGTTTTATTATAAATAAAATAACTTCTTCAGAACCCGGCAAACTGTATGAAGTGAGCTATTATGGGTCGAATAGGAACTGATGGTTTATGGGTTTTATACAACCCATACATTCTTTTATTTGATGACTGAGGTTTCATTCTAAATAATGTTTTTGGGTCAAAATAATTTTCAAAACCAGTTAATGATTCTCTTAAAGACTGTGCTGTGTCCTCATACGGATCTGCCTCTAATTTTTCAAATTCATCTCCGTCTAACACAGTATTTAATTTTTCACAGTATTTATTTTTATCCGTTATTGTTACGGATTTTTTTTATCTGATGGTATAATTAATAAATTTGGGTTATTTTCAAAAATTTGTTTAATATTTCCCTTTTCGGGCAATTCAATTTATATCTAACTAAATCTCCAAAATTAACAAAAAGTTTTGCTCTTATTTCTAGAATTTGAAATGCATTAGTCCAATTTTTTGAGCGTAGGATTTCCATTTTTCATAGAATTTATCAAAAACTGGTTAAAATCCTTAATTTTGTTTGGAATCCGCCAGTGGCGATTTCAAATCCGTGGCTTAATGCTTCTAGAACATCATCAGGGATTTGGATATTAGTATCATTAAATATTTGGATTTTTACACGCATATCTGCTTTATTTTTATCTTTTGATTTTTTCAATTTATCAAATTTTATATTTTTTGGTTTTGATTGTGACATTCTAGATTTATTGGCCCTCACAAAAATTGTTTTTCTTAAATTTTCAATAATATTTGGGTATTCCGGTAATTAGTACATATGAACTTGTTAAAAGAGAAAAATTTTCATCAAACTTTTTTATATGTTTTTGTTGTGCTTGTTCACGGATTTTATAGTAGAGGTGAGTTTTCTAAATCTTAGGGATCTTACTTGGTTCTTTGAAAGTCGAGCTTTGTCCATGACTTCCTTTTAACTCGCGTAAACGCAGGAACAACTTTTTCGGTTATACAGTTCTCCATAAATTGGACATTGAGTCGGCATTTGCATATTTTTCGTGCTTGCTTTACACATATATGGTATTCTCTTGATTCCATAGTTATTATTCTTTTTACAACTTTGTTGCGGCGAGAAGTATCTTATAATATATTGTTATTCATTTTGTATATTAATTTCGAATTATTCATTCATCATCAGTACGTAGTATAATAGTTAAAAAACAGATACAAAAAATATGCAGTCGAAAATATGTTCTAGAAAAAAAGTTGAAAACATGTGTTTTTAGCACAAAATGGGCAACCTTTTTTTATGCCGGTAAAATATTATTAGCCCTATGAATCAAAAAATATCTGTTTTATGTGGCGAAATATATAGATGTAACGATAGTAATTCTAACGAAAATGACCTAAAAAACTCTCTCGAATATGTTAAAACAAAATATAGAAATTTAAATTTTCCCGAAATTTAGTCAAAAATAAAATTAAAGAGATAGTTGCACGTAAATTTGTACCAAAAATAAATAAAAGTGAAAGATTACAAGACATTCTAGATAACCCCGACAGAAATTGTAACCTCATGCTTACATTTAATCACCCAAAATGTGAAAAAAGTAGGAAAACGTATTTATAACCTTATTAGATCTGTAACTCCTGAATTTCGTTTAAACATAATTTGGAAGACAGTAAGATTAAGCCAAATTCTGTCACCTAAAACTAAAAGCCCAAATTATCCACTGCAAAAATGTAACTTGGTAAACAGTTTTCTTATGCC
This sequence comes from Oikopleura vanhoeffeni, assembly GCA_004367855.1. Taxonomy (NCBI): domain Eukaryota; kingdom Metazoa; phylum Chordata; class Appendicularia; order Copelata; family Oikopleuridae; genus Oikopleura; species Oikopleura vanhoeffeni. Next base: position 170,607 of record SCLH01001098.1, on the reverse strand, counting down.
TTTGTTCTATGCCTTTTTGGTGAAACATTCAGAAGGCTCAGAACACGGGTAAAAGAACACCAGCAACCAAAGAAAGGTACTGCTATCAGTAAACATATCTTGACCTGTGATATGTACAAGTCAGAGTTAAAAAAGTTTGCTGGTGATAAGCCCTACTCCGAGTCAGAGAATAAATTTCCATCTAAGCCGATTTAAACCAATCGCAACTAATTTGCCATTTACTGATGAACGTAAAAGATTCGAGGCTATCGGCATCAAAAATTTTCAATCCGCTTTTAAACAAACAGATTGATCGAAAAGCAGTGTCAATAATTTGACACTTTTCCATCAATTGGTTTGTTCTCAAATGGGCTATTTTTACCGGCATAAAAGGTCGCCATTTTGTGCTAAAAACACATGTTTTCAACTTTTTTTCTAGAACATATTTTCGACTGCATATTTTTTGTATCTGTTTTTAACTATTATACTACGTACTGATGATGAATGAATAATTCGAAATTAATATACAAAATGAATAAAAATATATTATAAGATACTTCTCGCCGCAACAAAGTTGTAAAAAAAGAATGATAAAGATGTGTTCCTTTTTCAAATTTCTTTATAATTCAAACAAACATTATGTTTCAAAATAAAAAAATCTATCATAATTTAATTTGTGTGGAAATTTCATCACACAAAATCTGTATTACAGATATAACTCAATAAAGATGTAAGCTTCGAACGGTGTTTTTCTGAGCTTTGCTATTATCTGATGTCAAAGATCGGCGTTAAATGTTTCGGATTAGGGCCTAATCCGTCGAATTTTAGATTGAATTCGAGGCATAATCACGTAAATAGACGTTTTGTCCAGTAAGCTAGATTCTGATGAAATCTACGCTGTTTTATACGGTGAGAATGAAGTAACCAAAAATACCACGTTTTTCTAACTGGTGATGAACCTTTATTTTATGCATTAAATCCGATGAAACTTTGAAACTCGTTGCTTTTGCGATAAAAATTGCGTTATGATTAAACCTCTTTATATAACCATACTTTATTTAATTTAGGCGGGAGCTTATGATGTTTTCAAAACTTGATAAATTAATTCCATAAGCAGAAAATATTGACGATGGTCTGCATATCGATTGATAAAAATACTTGACATTTTGGAGGTATTTCTTTGTGAGCAATACTTTACAATTTTCAGCTTTTTATTATCTATTATTATGCAGACCACTATAAATATTTTCAGCTGATGAAATTTAAGTTTTTTTAATGTTTGGTAACATCATAAATCTCCTTTAATCACGTATTAATTATAAAAGGAGGTTATTATAAAGGAGGTAACTTGAACACAACGCACATGTATTTATGTTCGATATGACAAAGTGGTTTCAAATATAATAGTGAAATGATAAACCGTTCTAGCGCTAAAGCAAAAACGTTTCTCATTTGCAAATACTAGAAAAAATATTTTCCGTAAATTTGAGGAGAAAAAATACAAACTTTTTTCTAGGTTCAATAATTAAACAAGCACGCTGATAAAAACTTACATTAAGATATTAAATAAAAGACTTTATTTAAATTTGTTTTTTGACACAATTTCAATTAATTTGACAATGTCGCGGTTTTATGTACTTTATTGGTGATTGAATCGTTGATGTCATGAAAAATAGCATATTAATTTTTTAATCTCATAGTTATGTTGAATTAATTTAAGGTCGGAATTTTTGAGTGATTCATAATTTCATATTTTATTGAAAAATTGCAATTAACCTAGTCATATCCCTTAACACATTAATGTGAATTTAGGAATGTGCGGGTTAAGTAGTGTAAGAAGTGGCCCAGGATAGGCCCTCCTAACACTCCTCAATCCGCACATTCCTAGATTCACATTAATGTGTTAAAGGGATATTCGTGTAATTATGCTTAACGATGCAACAAATTAAATAAATGTTGTTCAAAAATAAACTAGAAATTATGTCCAAATGCCCTAATCGACATTGCAAATAAATGTAAATTTTGACATTGTGTGATAATTTGCTAAATCAAAAGTTAGTTCACTTACAGGTAGTTGTAAGTAGTTTTTTTTAGGTTTTTAGGGTTTTTTTCGGGCAATGATTGCTTTTTGACCTTAATTTACAAAATAGGGGAGCTTTTTTGTTAATATCAACACTTCATTTTTGTACCGGATTTAAATACGCATAACGCCGCAAGTTCAGTACCAACATATCAAAACTGGTATGAAAAATGAATGATCGAGCAAATTTGAGTAGAAATTCAGTTTGAAAATTCAGTATTTCTTATTGCTGGAGTCTAAGTTAGTAACTGTGTGACGTGATTTTTTTGATATTTTTTATTTTGAATTTGAAAATATCAACTAGTGTTCAAGAGTCGGAAATGAAATATTTGAAATTTAGATTATCCAAGCGTCTGAAACCAATTAATTTGACCAAGCAGAGAATTAATGCAGCATAAGATGAGTGAATCTAGCGCAACATTCAGAAAAATTCTGTGTTAAATTTTAAAAGAAGTATTTTTCTAAAAATTTGACATGCATTTTCAAAATTTTGGTGCTTCCTTATTGGCTGATAAAAAAATTGCTCAAAAGTGATTTTGACCCTAGAAATGAATTTCCAGGGTAAAACTACCAAGAAACATTTTTTTTAATTTCGGAATTTTCTTCAAAAATGGCATTTTTTGTGGTTTGAAATCGGCTTTTTTTCACAATATCACTTTTTTCTCTCATACTAGGGTGTACGTCAGGGATCGGTAGAGTGTGCTCTAGTCTGCTTTAAATTCACTCATTCAGGTCAATTTCAAAGCAGATCTCGTGTTATTTTTTAACTCAAACCCTAGGCAAATTTTTGGAGAGTGGAGCTTAGTCCGAATTCGGCATCATATTATAACTGATAGCATAAAACTGTTTTTAAGCAGCGCTGCCATTTTTAGAAAATTTGCCGACCCTGGTGAACGTGGGTCCAAATATTCAAAATAATTTTCAATTGAAAAAATTTTTACTGAAAATCAAGACGTCATTTTAGTCATTTTTGAAAAAAAAATGAAGAAGGTTTTTTCTCCCAAATTCATTTATTTATCCATCCATAGGTCGTTTGGGTCATTAAGGCAGTAACCGACGCCATTTCGTGATTTTCAAACGTCTGTGACGAGCTGAATACAATTCCAGTGATTTTCTCGTTGTGACACCTACGAAATATTTGTCTGAATTTTTCAAAAAAAGTAACCGGAAGTTTTTTGTATAATCGTACCGGTCGTATTACCGGTCAAAAAATTCAATTTTGGCCGTTTTTCATAAAGAATGTTTTTCGAGGTGACATCAGAATTTTTCAACTTTTTTGTGTAGTATGCTAAATTCAAAAACTCCGGAACTAAATGAAGCCAGAAATTTGAAATTTTGTCTTATTCAATTTTTTTTCAATAAAAACGTCTCAAAATGGGTGTTTTTGAAGATACTTTGTTTTCTTGGATTAATTACGCAATTTTGCTAAAAACAGTTAGTTAAAAAAAGCACTTTTAGAAATCGTTTTCGCCGGAACTAAATGAAGTGGGTTTTTTTATATTCCTTTCGGGTACTTAATGCGACGCGCTCAAAGTGTGGAAACCTTAAAAAACTGAAATAAATATTTTCAAAAATTTTTTTTTATCAAATTTTGTTTTTCAAGATTTATAATCCCTAGTTCTTTGCAAACAAATGAAAATTGTTTTGAGATCGTATTCAATCAATAAAATGAGACTTATATCAACATTTTGTTGAATTTGATAAACATTTTTCGAAAAAATATTTTTTTTATTGTATCGTCAAGATCAAATTCACAGTCAATTGTGCAACAAAATAAGTTTCAACGGATCATTACAAGATACAGTGAGTTGAATGGAAATAATATTTAGAATAAGTAAAAATTTTTGAAAATTTCGAAAATTAATTTTTTTTATTTTCAATACAGATCGAATTCACAGGCAAATGTGCAAGCAAAATTAAATTCAACGGATTATTACTTTAAAAGATACAGTAAAGTGAATGAAATAATACCTCGTAAAAATACGAAATTTATGAATTTTTTTATATCGAAATTTTTTTTTAATTTTTCCGGAATGAAATTGATTCAAAAATGAGAATGCAGCGAAAATTACACTTTTTCTCATGTCTGAGTTCCGAGATATAGCGTCCGTCGGTTACTCCCTTAAGGGAGTGGGTGTCGCAAATTTGAGATTCTTTCAAGGTCATTTCTCGTCAAACTAGCAAAGGTGATATCTCCAAAAACATTTGTTACTAACAGAATCAACCTTCGCGGTATTTTGAATTTAACGCAGTAATCTGATACAATCCCACCTACGCCGACACCTAACGCTTTTAAAAAGCCTCTTAAAAAGACACGCAGTTGGTACCTACTCCTTCATTTTCATCATTGTTTATTATTTTTTTGTGTGGGGCTCCGGAAAAGCTAAAAAATCGTGCAAAATTGCTTTTGATTTAAAATTTTGCTTTCGGCGGACAAAAACGCAAAAAAACTAAAAAATAAATTTTGAAATGATCAGTTTGGGGCGGCTCAGGCAAAAGCTATCTCCTCCACCAGTTTAAGAGATATAGTTTCGACTCATACTGCATCGAAAGCACAAGACTTGTTTGACAATAAACTAAAAGTTTTTCGAAATTTTGCTTTGGCGTCTCTGGGGCCATGGCAACTTTTCATTTTGAGCCTAAATGTTTGACAAAATTTAGAACCAGAAAAAATGCTTCAAATAATTTTTCCGTAAATACGAACACTTTTAAGGATTTTTGGTGCAATTTTTTAACTCGGTAGCGTCAAAAGAAAAACAAATTAGCGCCACTTTCAATTTAAAATCATAAATAAATCAAAATTTTTGTTTTCGTTTTTTTTGCTGTTTTGGGCGCCGAAAGAAAAATTTTCAAACAAAAGCTTTTGCATTATTTGTTGGCTTCTCCGGAGCCTCACGCAAAAAAATAAAAAATGATGAAAATTGAAGGAGTAGGTAGAACTGCGTGTCTTTTTAAGAAGGCTTTTAAAAGCGTAGGTGTCGGCGTAGGTGGGATTGTATCAGATTACTGTTAAATTTGAAATTACCGCGAAGGTTGGTTCTGTTTAGTAAACAAATGTTTTTGGAATATACCTTCGCTGGTTTGGCGGGAAATGGCCTCGGAAGAGGCTCAATTTGCGACACCCACTCCTTAAGAGACTTCAAAATCCTCCTTTCTCGGTCATCCATCCTTATGCAGCAGTAAATAAGAAGTTATGATCCATAATTTTTCCAATATTGGAAATTACAAAATTGAGCATGAAAATACAATCTTAGTTTTTCATAGTCGATCCAT
>SCLH01001098.1:145784-165254 GCA_004367855.1 Oikopleura vanhoeffeni | reverse complement strand
AGTTATACTTGGGTTCTGAGTATTATAGAGGGTAAGATAGTTATCGGCTATACAATCAAATATCGAGTTTTTCTTAGAAATGTACTAATTTTTTGGAGGGACGTATATTACCGGGATCGATCAGAAATACATTTTACGCATATGTGTATAAAAAATTATTTCAGAAAATTATTTATTTTTTATATAATTTGGAAAATAACTAACAAAATTGTCTTAATAAATTTGATCATTGAATTTAAGTACAAAACACAAAGCCTGAAAATTTTTGTTTTGAGAAAGTTTATGCTTTTTAATTAACCAGATCTCACTGGCCAAAAAGCCAGAACTCTCGAATCGTCCGAAAAATTACGTCATTCATGAGTTTATGAATCATGACGCACTCAAAGTAATCTTTATATAAACTTTAAACACCTAGCAATTTCGGCGATATGGGCGCTGGCAGGAACTTAGCTTAATTTGTAAAATTGCTGGCAATATCGCACCTTCCTCTGTTTTAGTTAGAACTTCATTTACAAGTTCAATTGTAAATAAAAACATCTAGCAACGTTTAAAGTTGATTTTTTGAAAATGCTGGTGGAATAATTTGTTTTATTCTGAGCATATTTTTGGTATAATTCGGCGTTTTATACGGAGTTTAAATTTTTTTGATAAAAATTGTTTTTAAAAAAATTATTGCTTTTTCTCCAGTTTTTGTAAGAATTTATATTGAAAGTTGTTTCTGCGTAGCAGTAGACATGGAATTGGCCATCTTCGCCTAGGTCCAACTTTCCATTCTAATCACCGTTGCATGCAGCATGCCTGCTCATGCAAGTATTAACAAGAAGACTTTCTTTGTGGATGAGATTAACATCCTGAATATATTCAAGGAACTACAGTTAATCTCTAAGTAACTTACTCGACCGCTCCCTAACTCGAACTGACTAGAATAATGTTCAGGGCGAGTAGAAAGAGTTGATTGGTCAACTCGTATCTTATTGGTTGATACATGATCTTATGTATTCAGCGTAGTCACGCCTACACACACATGGAGTATGCACAGTATGCAATGTAGTATGCACAGTGTACGTAGTGTACAGAGTATCTTTAGTATGCAAGGTATACTACTTAGCTTGCACATATGAATTGAGTGCTACGCTGTGACCTCGGTTGAATAAAGTTGAATAATCGTAGTTTTCACTGAAAACAGTGTGTTTTACAAGATCGATGCAGTACATTTTTCATTCAATTATGTAAGAGGTTTAAATCACTGTAGTTTAAGAAAGTTACGAAACATATTTTGACATAGTATGCAAAGCAACGGTGAGTTAGAATGGAAAGTTGGACCTAGGCGAAGATGGCCAATTCCATGTCTACTGCTACGCAGAAACAACTTTCAATATAAATTATAAATTCTTACAAAAATTTTAAACTGGAGAAGAAACAATAATTTTTTTTAAAAACAATTTTTATCAAAAATATTTAAACTCCGTATAAAACGCCGAATTATACCGAAAAATATGCTCAGAATAAAACAAATTATTCTCACCAGCATTTTCAAAAAATCAACTTTATAACGTTGCTAGATGTTTTTTATTTACAATTGAACTTTGTAAATGAAGTTCTAACTAAACAGAGGAAGGTGCGATATTGCCAGCATTTTTACAAATTAAGCTAAGTTCCTGCCAGCGCCCATATCGCCGAAATAGCCAATTTCGCCGAAATTGCGTAGGTGTTTAAAGTTTATATAAAAGATTACTTTGAGTGCGTCATGATTCATAACTAGGGAGCGCACCGGTCCAATTTCTAAGTTTTAAACGGTCGAAATTAACGAAAAACGGAAAGAAAAATCTTAAGCAGAATTCAAAGGCAAGAATTATGAAAAATAAAAAAAATAAAAGAATGAATTTTTTGCCGGTGATAATACCGGTTATTGGTTTAAATTACCGGTTTCACCAGTCGTTAAGCTCCGTTAAAGTTAGCCAATACTTTTTTCGTGTTCTCCTAAAAATTTGACATCTTAAAGTGACCGAAATTGATCGGGGACGTCCGGGGAAAAAATTTTGGAAAAGATTTAGAGTCAGTCTTTGCATAAATTTTTCCTTCAAAATGACGAAANTACAATTGAACTTTGTAAATGAAGTTCTAACTAAACAGAGGAAGGTGCGATATTGCCAGTAATTTTACAAATTAAGCTAAGTTCCTGCCAGCGCCCATATCCTTTTCCGAACGGAACTCCATCTCAACAACGCTTACTATCTCTATAACGCGTGTTCGAATCCCACCAATGTTGTCTTAGTGATTATATTGAATATGATTATAGGCAAGGGTCTTGATAATGGAACTGCTAAATTTTATTGGTGTGTAATCACTCAAGCAATCACTAAGACAATCACTTAGACAACATCAGTGGGATTCGAACACGCGCTGTAGAGATAGTAAGCGTTTTTGAGATGGAGTTCCGTTCGGAAAAGGTTATCGCCGAAAGAGCCAATTTCGCCGAAATTGCGTAGGTGTTTAAAGTTTATATAAAAGATTACTTTGAGTGCGTCATGATTTATAACTCATGAATGACGTAATTTTTCGGACATTTCGAGAGTTCTGGATTTTTGGCCAGTGGGATCTGGGTTAATTAAAAAGCATAAACTTTCTCAAAACAAAAATTTTCAGGCTTTGTTTTTTGTACTTAAATTCAATGATCAAATTTATTAGAGACAATTTTGTTAGTTATTTTCCAAATTATAAAAAATAAATAATTTTCTGAAATAATTTTTTATACACATATGCGTAAAATGGTATTTCTGATCGATTCCCGGTAATATATCGTCCTCCAAAAATTAGTACATTTCTAGAAAACTCGATATTTGATTGTATAGCCGATTAACTATCTTACCCTCATAAATACTCAGAACCCAAGTATAACTTTTGTCAAGTTTAGTCATATAATCATTTTAAGATTCACTTTTCATGAGAATTATTTCAGGTGGTTTTCCGTACTTAGTCTCCTTTGCAAATTTTTGGTTGCAACAATGGTCTTTGTGACAATAACAGCGTTAATACTTGTTCTCAAGACAGAAGCGGTTACTAATGACCCGTTTACGCATAGAGTTGGCGCAGGAAAAATAACAGGGAAAGTAACAGAATTTAAAAATGAGATGGAAAAATTGCTTTTATACTTTTAATATGTGAATAAATAACTGATCACCTCAAATTTATGGCTACTTATGGAAATATTTTTTGCAAACTATTTGATGAGTTGATAACGGACGCATGATAAATACATGATATTTGCAAATTGAGCTAAAATAGATAATCGGCACTATGGATTACAGACCCTCAGAGGACAGATCCTCAATATTTGAAAAATTCGGAATCTGGGCAATTGATCGGTTGATTCTTTTCAAATCTGATCAATGAATTCGGCCTATTTTTCAATCGAGGGTTTTGATTGGGTGCTAGTATCTCGGGATGTTTGTATCATTCAAATATTCTGGATCTGTCCTGAGGACAGTGTCCTCTCAGGGTCGGTAATTCATATCTTACATCTAACGCTGAACAGAAATATCGGTCACGATTATTGTTTTCTATAAAATGTTGCGATAAAATTTAGAGCTGATGAATCATGTGAGAAACATTTGTTTCACACCATAATTCTTTTTTTTTACATCTCGCTTTACGACTCGTCAAAAATACTCGGGTATAGACTATACCGTATAGTAGACTATTATTAGTAGTGGTATGATACCACTGGTATCCCTATCCGAATTGAAGACAACGACTAAACTCGCGAGTAGCGAGAATTCCAAGATCTTGTCGAGTATTGAAGGGGTATTCTTCACATCAACTAAACAATAGATTTTTTAAGATAATCACAAAAAGTTAACCTACTTTTAAAAAATTTTCCGATGAGAATAAATAAATAATTTTTATAACTGAATCTGAATTACGTTAAAAAGTATTACTGATAGATTTTCGCGAATTTCGTCTCAAAAAATATATACCTCCGCTTGATACTTTAGAAATATACTCGATTTACTATCTAACCATTTTCCGATCATAGTATGAATTAAATTATTTGTAAAAAAATTGAATGAAGTGAGTTAATTTTACTTTTTTATGTAGTTTTGTGATCTAAATTAATTAAAACGTCCTTCAGAACCATCATTCGCTCAATTAATACGGAATCCAAAAAGCTGTAAATTTATTTTCAGAGATAAATTTAAATGATTATACTATGTTAGAACATGGTAACTAGAGTGAAACTAGACATTTAACAATATGCCGATCATACACAACACGTTTTTTGTAATAAGTATTGCAAGAAATACCTAGGAGATTCTGTTACTCATAAATAAGGGCTTCGGAGACAGGGAAATGTAGATAATAATAGCCGAACATGGTACGAATTCAGGAAGGTTGTCTAAATAGAGTAATATTCGGGTAGAATTCTTTTTGAAAAAATGTGGAAGGTATAATTAATAATATTTGACTGCTCAAATATATTTTGTGTCCTTTCAAAATTAGATAAAATAACATTTGAAAGGTGTTTTATGACATACCACTGAAAATGTCTACAGTCTGTAGTTATGTTTTCGAATTAACCCTTGGACGCGAGAGCCATTTAAGTGGCTCGTAAAATTTTGAAACTTAGATATTGACCGATTTAATACGTCACGAACTTTAATGAAATTCCAACATACATTTTTTCGATTTCTCTAAAATTTATAGATCGATTTTTCGAAACAGAGCTCACTATAAAAAAATTAAAAATCTCAGTTTTTTGGCAAAATTTCTATCGCTTTCGACAGTCATTTTCGACCTTTAAATATGAATATTTCACAAATTTATTTTATCATTTGAAAAATTTGAACCTCCTGCTTTTTAAAAATCAAATATGAAAATCTTGATTCAAAAAAACATTATGTCGAATTTTGTACTTTCTGGATTTTTCAATGTCAAATAAGTCAACATGATATGATTGACATATGTTAAGTGAAATATTTTATTATTCACTGTTAAAAACTGCATCTAATTTCAGGTCAAATTAACGATTCTGATTAGTTAAAATAAAGACCAATCAAAATGTATGCCGAGCCACGTTTTTTAGCTGACTTTTTTCTAAAAACAACGGGAAGTTTTCTGAAGTTCAAATTTATAATAAAAAATCTTGAGAATCTCCTTTAGAGGCACTAGAGCATTAAATTGAAATTTTCGAGTTTGAAAGTGAGATTTCGCCAACAAGAGGCAAAAATTTTGAATTGTTATAATGAAATTTTTTCTTTTTCAATAATTTATCTGACGTGTAAGACTACTTTCGAGTCACTTCAACCGGAAAAATATTAAGGGCTAAAACAGACTAAAATTTCCAAGGTAAAATGAAGTCTTCGGCCATGTTTAATATTTTTTATCGAATAAGTTTTTTCAAAAAAAAGGAGTTAACTATAGTAGTCACAGTTACAATTCGTCAACTGAAAATAAGAGGAATTCGATATACCCCGAAACCTAAACGGTTCGATTATCCAACTTATTTGGATCCTTACCAATGGGGTGGAGTTTACGATGGAACACAGGTTTTTATAAACCTTCTTATTATATATTCAATTTCCAGAAACTGATGATGTAGAAATAAATTTAAGTACGGAAATATCTGTTTAACTGGTTCTGCAAACGAAGGAAACGAAGATTGCTTATTCCTAAATATTCTTGCTCCTGATGAAATCGAACGGTCGGAACCAATTCCAGTTATGATCTGGATCCACGGAGGCGCTTTCGGTAAGTTACAATTTATATCCCCTATTCACACTTTTGTTAATATCCCGGCCCTGATTAGGAAACGTAGTGTGTTTTTAAGTAGTAGGGCCGGGATATTAAGAAAAGTGTGAATAAGGGATATATTTAGGTCAAATTTAAACAAACGTTATTTTCCCACTTAATTTTGAGAAAAATAACATATAAGATTGATTTGGTGCAATTTATGACAAAATAATTGCAGAAAATGTAGGAACCATGCCCCTTAAATTATTCAGGCTGAAAGATTTATTGCAACACGTTGTAATTAAAATCATACAATTCTTCATGTGAAATTATGTTACCGGCGTAAATCATATAAAAAATGCATTATTACTCATTAAAATGATTGATGCTGTAATTTTAAAGGTAACAAATGACGAGTCAAAATAAAAAAAAATTGGTGACAGTCAATTGCAACATAATATTTGCAGAAAAAACATTTTTTCTCGATATATACAGTACATTTTTATCCAATTAAAATGCCTTTCAGTACAATACGTATTGTAGTAAATAGCCTATTTAAAATAGGGTATCCTCACCGTTTACATTTGGGCTTTTGAAAACGACTCATCTTACTGCATTTGTCAATAAGCCAAAATGAGCACACAAATTAAAAAAATTCGAGCAAAAATTGCTTCAACCATTTTTCCATTTATTTCATAAACCATTTGAGATTTATTATAAGCTTTTGAGAAAAAAGTTGACAAATAGTCCACTTCGGATCAATTGTTTTGGGTTTTCTGGATATATATGCGGTACTTTTGAGCTATCTTAGATAACGTAGGATCGACAAACAAAATTTTTCTAAACATTTGAAAAATAATTTTTAAATTGTAGCCGTTAAAAAAATTACATTCAGTACAAAACCATTTTTAAAAATTATCAGCTACTGCTCAAAAATGTTTTAGCTTGAGATTTTTGCAGTTTTCGATAAATTTTAAATAATGTCGATGAATGTCAAAATAAATTTCAAATCAAAAAATGTTTAAAAAAAAGGTTAGCCGTTCCTTCCCTAAAAACAATAATGTTATCTACCAAATCAATTTGTTTTCGAATTCGATAGTATAGAATCGATACACTCTTAGTGTTCACTGTTTTATATCCGCAATAGTCCGGGAAAAACTAGAATAATGCCTATCTTTAACCAAAAAGTGAGATTACGGGATTCCTGCACAGTCATTTCTGTAAATTTATGTTACGTTAACTAGTTTCTGGATCTGGGCCTGGTAATAATGTCCCAGCTAATGACGCTCACTACAATGATGGCAGAGGATTAGCTTTATCTGAAAATGTAATTGTGGTAAATATCAACTACAGGAATCAGCTTTAGCATATAAAAAAATGTAAAAGATTATGTTGTATCCAATCTCTTAAATAAACAAATATCGTGTCATAATTTTATCAGTGTAAGTCACACCGTGTTTTTACATAAAAAATATTTTTCGAGAAACAAAAACGTTGGGATTGTCATAACGTTTTTGATTTATATATGACGTGTCAGGCTAAGTATAGGAATACGGAGAATAGTAAAGTAAACCATTTTTTCATAAAATTTCAACTTTGCCGTACTAAGTACAGTAGTAATAATTTAAGTGGAACCAGTCGGCATGAAGGCTTTTTCTATAGCAATTTACACTGTAACCGTATGCCATACAAACTTCAAATAAGTATTATTAGAAGCGTCAAAACCTCGAGAGTTGATTCTACCTGATAACCGGAAAATTCGATATTCAAAAAACTTCAGTACCTTCATTATTCATGTGGAAGAATTTATGAGTTTGTGTGGTCAATTTATGCTTGACAAATTTAAAAAAACTATAAATCTTCAAAAAAACCTTTATTTACCAGGTATCGTCATAAAATTTTCAGCACCGTGAATTTATCACTTATTTTTCCTATGTGTTTTTTCTTAGTTACATTTCAGAGATAATTTTTAAATTGGCAGATTTTTCATAATGACTTTTATAATTCCAGATTTAAATTATCATTCTGACCACTCATTTTGAAACCGCAAAAAGTACTTTCTCGGCTTAAAACCGCGTTGAAACTACCAACAATTCTGAACATGGTCGAAAATGCTGGCATAATTTTTATTACAAAACAAATTCCCTTCTAAAAGCTTTTGTGCAGACTAGGAACTGTTGGATTCTTGGCCGGAATAGATAATGAACATCGCGGTAATTTTGGAGTTCGCGATCAACAAATGGCCATCAAGCTAAGTTTCTTGACAAATTAAAATAATCGAACTAATTCGAACGTCAAAAACTGTTAATTCAACGTTTCTTTTTGGATCTGAAACGATCAAAGTAATTTTTCGTGACACCCTATTTGCTTTCTCGAAACTTATTTTCAAAGTGGGTCCATCAAAATATTGAATATTTCGGAGGTGATAAAGCAAAAATCACGATTTTCGGATGTTCGGCAGGAGGTCGCTCAGTGGGAGCTCAACTCATGACACCATATAACGACGGATTAATTTTTGGAGCCGTGGGACAGGAAACGATTTTTCATATTTGTTTTGGTTCATAGAACGTTTTTAGGGAGGAAATAGCTTATCATAAAAATCGAATTATTCTACTGATTAATGAGCTTGTCTAACAAATTGCTCGTTATCGCCATTGACATTTTTGCATAAAATTTGATGAAATATAAATTTCTGTTGACAGATTCAACTTGAAACAGGAAATTTAGTCAGCTAAGGCAATTTTCATTTACATCACAATCTCATAAAAAGCTTACTTTGACCTTCACTAAGCGCTCACCTATTAGAAATAATCTATTTTGTTTATTTCGTGTACTGGGCACTCGGGTGATATAAAATGTGTGTTACACTTCCGCCTATCATTTCCGTTATAAAAGAGGGTAATTCAACCGTTGTCCCCTCGACTCTGAAATTTTTCATTGAATGAGAAAATGTGTTGTCAATAATTGGTGGATTCGATCAGCCAATTGAATTGACCAAATAAATTATTTACGATTTAAATTTCATTTTTTTTTGTAGAGAAAACGGGCTGTCAACTTAATTCAAGAATCGTGTGATTTGATTGGTCGATACTAGAATCAACGAAATATAAATTATAACGTAATTTTAATTATTTTTGACTTTGGAATATTCAAATAATGCAACCAATCAAAATAAATTGAATCTTAATAAAGTCGTAAAAACTGGGCATACATTACATGGCGGACTTCTTGACCTAAAGTCAAACCAAGTGCGTAGGTTCGAGCAAAAATATGTCGCTAAAAACTGAAAATTAGGTCAAGTGGTATGCTTGCAGATTCATGACCTCAGTCTTAGGTCATATAAGGAGCTAAGATGCTTTACTAATCGATAATGAACCAAAATAAAAAGGTTTAAAATGAGCGAGTTTTTGCATGTAGCTCGTAGAATTATATATTTTCAAATCAAATAAGAGTGGAGATGGTTCGTCTGATCTGATGTGGGACATGCATGCTGAGGAAAATTTACAAACTGTTTTAGGTTTGATTCAAAAACAAGTCAAGATTTTATGTCTGTTTATCATTATCTGGTTCTCAGGGCCTTGACACACAGTTTGAAAGATAAGTTAGCTTTAGAATTTTTAAGCTATTTACAATTATCTCAGATAATTTATATGAGATAATTGTAAAAAGCTTTAAATTTTAAAGGTTTCTTATCTATAAAAGCTGTGGGTCAAGGCCTTGAGAACCGAATAATAAACATATGTGTATAAAAGTACTAAACTTAAGCAAACAAAGAGATTTTTGAACCGTTTGAGCGTCAACTGGATGTACTGAACCATCTCATCGGTTAGAATGTCTTCGATCAAAGGTATATTATCAAACAAAAAAATAAAATATTTTCAACTTCAATCACAAATATCTTCAATGTTGAGTCATAAAATAATTTTTTGTTCACTTCGATTTCCGGGCTTCACCATGTGATATTTTTGTTTATTAAATGTTAGATGTCAATCCGGAGCAGAATTTTACGCTCGACCCAAAAAAGAGGCTCCAAAAAAAACTCAAAAGCCTCATTTGGAGCACATCTTGGAGCGCTTATATTGTGATAACTATGACTCCGATTTATTTCTTATTAGATTGTTGTGAAAGCAGAAGGCCCAAAATTTTTAAAATAATTTAAAAGATTCATAAAATATTCGAATTTACTTTTTACGAAATTTATTTACGAAAATATTCTTCAAAATTACCTAAGGTCAATAATTTTTTATAAGAATTTCAAATATTATCTAATTAAAAAGTTGTTTCAAAATATCTTCAATTAGAAGTAAAAAAACGAAAAAAGCAAAAAAAATTCTTCAAAGTGTTATAATACCGTGTGAAACCTGAATCTACCGCAAAACAATATTTTTTGTTTAACGTATTTACTTAATAAGCTGTACTTTAACGGCAAAATTTGATCGGCGCTTTCCTGAAAACTAACTTCCTCAAATTTATCTTATAGTTAGTCAGTTTTTGAAAATCGGCGTTTTAGATAAATTTCAGAGAAATTGGCCAAAAAAGTATAAGATAAAATAACTTTCGAACGGTTGGTGATAAAAAGTTTTAATCGATAATTTCGAATTCCAATTGAC
This sequence comes from Oikopleura vanhoeffeni, assembly GCA_004367855.1. Taxonomy (NCBI): domain Eukaryota; kingdom Metazoa; phylum Chordata; class Appendicularia; order Copelata; family Oikopleuridae; genus Oikopleura; species Oikopleura vanhoeffeni. Next base: position 154,914 of record SCLH01001098.1, on the reverse strand, counting down.
AAACTCTATTCAGGATTATAATTAAAAGTCTGTAGAATATTTTTTTTCGATCATTTTTAACAGGTCAAAAATATTTTTTGCCTAATTGAGGTTTGGAGCCTCCAAGGGTTAAGGTTTGAAAGGAAGTTCAACATTTGGCTTTATTTTGAAAAAGGCGATTTTTCACCACCTAAAACAGCGCCAGCGTGTGGTCGGAGTTGAAAAAACTTTCGACAAAACTTTCAAGCGCAAAATATCAATTTAGGCCCGTAATTTTCGAAATAATAGGACTTTTTTATCGGGTAATCATTTTTTGTTCGGGAGGCCTCGATATGTCACATATCATATGTAAAAATTCTGAAAAATGAATAGCTGTAATATACGGAGATAATCAACACTTGATTGTTATTTTTTGAAACTAAACATTTCTAGACTACCAAAGAAATTCAAACTGCGGTTGATCCTATTAAAAACATCTATCGAGAATGGCAATGGGGAATCGTTGTCGATGGAGATTTTTACACTGATCGATGTGGTTATTCTGAAAAGTCAAACGGAGGGACTCGTGATTGTTATGATGAGGGTTAAAATTTTAGGGTCGATAGTAAAATGTTTAAAACGTAAAATGTATAAATTTAAGATGTTCAACTTCAACGGGCTAAAAAATTCAAATTTTTTGTGGGATCAGATAATAAAGATTATTATTTTTGAAATGATATAAAACTTATTTCATTGACCGGCCTAAATATATTTTTCTAAACGTTTTGAAAATATACCGAAGTATAGGTTGTACAGTTACTGTACCACAGTATGGTGGTTATATGTCTAACCAATAAGCGTGAAGTTTGCTAAATTTTGAGTTTTATGACTTTTTGTCCGGGTTAGCTTAACTTGAAAATATGGCATTTACGTACAATACTAATCGTGGAAGTGGTTCCGAGCGATGCGTAGGTTGGAGCACTTAACATGGTGCTAATATGATTAATGTTATCAGATTCTCCAACCTACGCATCACTCGGACCACTTCCACGATTAGTACTGTATAAAACGTTAAATTTATAAATTTTCAAGTATCTTTTGCTGGTCCGCTCAAAACCATACGAAACAGATGACTCTACCAGTATAAAATTTTATAAAATTTTAAGAATTATGCCAAGCTGTAATTAGGCTCATTCAGTCTCTAAATTTTCCTTTGAACAAAGCCCAAGAATAAAGCGGTGGTTATTCTGCGGACAGATTTTTCAACCGAGGTTCACCATTAGATTTGACGCCACCGCCATGGCGCGCCATAAGTCGCTGGCTGGATAAAAACGGAATAGTCATAAAGAATTTGAATCGAGAAAAACTGATTGGCAACAATTTATTTCGAAAATCAAATAATGTAATAAAATCAAAAATATAAAATCTCGCGCCCGTTCTTGTAAAAAAATTTACAGGAATTTTATGAAATTCATATTGCTTGAGAGTGTTTTGCTGAAGTACTCATGAGAGGGTTTTGCTTTTGGCCGCATAATCATATTTATAACTTTTTCAGTTCGTGAATAACAGCGATTTGGTGTATTCGAAAATTTGAAGACTTTTCTTAGTACTTATTTAGGAAGTTTATTTTATTTTTATTCAAAAGTGATGAAAATATTTGATGATCCGATCATATAATATTTTGAAGGAAACAAATCAAGGTTAAAACCGATGTTTGGAAAAGCACATATTCCCAGCAATGACGAATAAAAAAATACGAATTTCAGAGGCTCCGGACAGTTAGACAAATGCAGACTGGACATTTTTGAAACATACATTAGGAAGATCTATCTTTGATCTCACGGTTCCATCAGACAGTTAAGTCCCACTTCTACCAACCATCTGGTTAACCGCGGTTAAACACGAGTCTCTCAGCTTTTTTTCAAAAAAACAAGGATCCTAGAGCTTTTATCGGAAAGTTTTAAGATTTGGCGAAAATCTAGAAAATTGTCTGAATGTTAGTGAATCGGTTCTGTTTTTTTCGATTTTTGCCTCAGGGGTCAGGAATTTGGCTGATAAAAGGCTTTTTCTGTGGAAATGCCAGAAACGTTATTTTCGGAATGTAACAAGCCCTAGGGGTGGTGAACATCGAATCGGTCGTAATTTTTTGAATTTTGCCCTGATTGGCTGTAAATCGACAAAAAAGTGCGCGAAAATAAAAATTTTGAAAATAAAAGTGAAAATTAGAAAATTTAAATGTCACAAAAAGATTTCTTGGGTATGATTTCCTAGAAACGAATTAAGCAACTATGGTCTGATTTTAACCACAGCGGATTTTAGAAAAAAATAAAAGTTTTTCATTAAAATTATGATTTGATAGCTAGCACTGTGTGTGTTGAAAATCAGATCAAAGTTGCTAATATCGTTTCCAGGAAATCATACCCAAGAAATTTTTTGGTGACATTTAAATTTTCTAGTTATTACTTTAATTTTCAAAATGACGTTTCTGGCATTTCCACAGAAAAAGCCTTTTATCAAAACGTCCAACCCAAACCCCCCCTTTTTTTTTTTTCGGGGCAACCCCCCCATTCCCCCCACCCCAAATTCCTGACCCCTGAAGCAAAAATCGAAAAAATCAGAACCGATTCACTAAAAATTCAGACAATTTTCTAGATTCTCATCAAATCTCAAAACTTTCCGATATAAGCTCTAGGATCCTTGTTTTCTTTGGAAAAAAGCTGAGGGACTCGTCTTAAACCGCGGTTAACCAGATGGTTGGAGAGAGTGGTACTAAACTGTCTAATTGAATCGCGAGATCAAAGATATATCTTTCTAATGTATGCTTCAAAAATGTCCAGTATGCATTTGTCTAACCGTACGAAGCCTTTGAAATCCCAAAAATCACTATCACCACCCTCTTAAATTCGTATTTTTTTATTCTGAATCAGAAGTCAAATTATAATTTCATGGCATGTATCATATATATCATTTTAAATTTATTAAGAACCGATTGACACTTGTCTGAGTACAGCGTTGTTGTAAAATGCTGAGTACACAAGTTAACTTAAGGGGGTTGTGAAGGCTGGTAAGACTTTTTCAATTAAAAGTGTTTAAAATGAGATTTTTTACTCTCTCGCGCTCGAACAGTTGGTAATTTCACCATAGTTTGTAATATCTTCTCCAGGAAAGATATTATTCAGAATCGTTGGGTGCTATTTAAAATTTGATATGATGACCTTGAGCTAGAAAAATAATTTTTTAATCGTGATCCTGGGAGTTAAGGCATGAAATGAAAATATCATTTTTTTCTGAATTGTCTCAAAAACTTTAGTTTATGTCAAAATGATTTCGTAAACACAATAAAAGAAATATAAGTTTTAGTTGCCAAAATGGCAAAAACCCCACTTTTAGTTATTTTTGAAACACTTCCGGGTTAAAAATAAAATACGAGTTATTTGTTTCTTTTATATTCATCATGAATAATTCATGATCTCAAAAAAACAAAGTTTTTTGAAATAAAGTGAAAAAGTATCACTTTGGAGAATTTTCTGGTCGTACTGCTGTGAAAAAAAATAAGACAAAACATTTCTTCCAGAGATTACGAACTAGCATTCTTGAAATTATGATAAGATTGTTATGTAGAAATAAAAAGTTATGAGCCCTTGAAAAAGCGTTTCCAGCCTTTATCACCCCCTTAACACATACAAATATCTGCCTAGGTTATATCGATCACAGCGGCCATAAGGACATTTTAACCACAATTTATTCTCAGCTAAAAAAATGATGCAATGCGCTGAAAACCCAAACTTCGACGAGCCTTTTTTTGATGGTCAATAAATATTCAGGGCCTAAATTTAAGGCACCTGTCTTTTTAGGATAATCCTTTTCTGTTTTCTATTGGTTTCCAATACCTTTTAATTAAACTTACGGGAAACATTTACTAGACCGTAGTTGGTTATTTTTGTGTCTTTTCCCATGAATATTATAATTAATTTGACCACTAGAACTTTGTTAATGTTTATGCCACGTATTCTTGAATCTAGAATCTCATCTAGATAAAAACCACAAAACTAAATAGTTGCATGAATGCAAGACGATTCTTATCATTATTCAAAATATATATTTCCAAGACTTAAATAATTTCGTATCTTTTACTGATAAAAAATGTATTCTTAAAATTTAACCTGTCCTTAGAAAGGCATGCTAAAGTACATTTTATGTCTGGGTGTTGCTCAGCAGATGGCTATGGTTTTGCGCCAAGTTGGACCCGATCTGACGCTGGAACGGCCACTAGAGAGCAGTATACCGACGTTATCAACGATTTTGCATTCACTTTGTCAAATCAATCGGTTGAAGCCTTAGTTTATGCTTATTCAGGTACAAAACTCAGTAAAATTTTTGACATCAGAAATATCAGTTTAACAATATATGTTTTTCAATTTTTTATAAAAATTTTGAAATGATAATTTATCTGCTGGTGAGGAAGTTCACCGAAAACCAAAAAGAAACTTCAAAATTAAGGGGATCTTAAATTGAATTATAAAGTATGTGGCATTTCAGCTTGGAATTTCAGTTTCAGCTAGCACCTGATCATACGTATGATGATTTGCTCGCATTCAATGGTTGATTTCAAAGATAGGGAGCACCCTCATGAGAAAATTTTCAAATTTTGAAAAAAAAATGAAAAGATAGTGTTCAGCATCAGAAATAATGGGACAGAGCCAAAATTTGAGGTCAGTCACGTGACCAGTTTTTTTTGTATTTTATCGTTAATAGAAAAAATTGTTAAACTGGTGGTTCGGCTAGAGCAGAAACGAGTCATAGTTAAATAAATCTAACAACATATTTGAAATCTCTGAAACACTTTCCATTGCCCTTTTTTCTTTTTCCGAATTTCGATCTAGGGAGCGCAAGAGAGCAAAATCGTCAAAATCGACGAATTGATCACTGTAAGAACACAACTGTTGTCAGAGTCCTGATATTTTTGTTATTGTTGACAAATGTCTTCAGAATCATTTTCGCAAAATTTGAGGGTCATGTTACAATTTCCTTGNTTTTATGAATTTTTTTGTAAAATTTCGAAATTTTATGACCTTTTTTCGATTTTTGTGATGATTTTGCGCTTGCGATGATTTTGTTATATCTCACTTCTAATTGGTTCGTGTCGTTTGCTAACTGAAACTGAGAGTCTAACCCGAAATGTTACTAAATACTGTATATAAATTATATATATAATATATATATAATATAATATACAGTATATTTGACGGAAAACATAATTTTTTCAGCCAAATATTTTTTTATATATGACAAAGATATTAGCATTTATATTATATGCCAAAAAAACAATAGTTTTTATATCTCAAGTAGATCTCAAATTTTTATGACCACCTTTGGCGATTAATTTATTCAAAAAACTTAAAAATTGCTTATGATAAAAACACAGTCTATACAACCTCTTCACGTTCAATAACCATGTTTAATTGTCTATATTTTATCTTCGGAAACCACGGTCACAATTGACAAATTTAGAATTCGAAGAGTTAAAAGATTAAAAAAATTCCATGAATTTAGGTTTACGCATTGTATAAACTTTCTTATCCATCTCTAAATACCGTCACTAAGACTGTCATTTAGGCAAAAAATATAGTTGTTTTTAAAAAAAAATGGTAATTTTGTTTATACGACTTTACAGTTATTTTCACAAAAAGGCACATGCAGTATTTTTAAGAAAATTTCATGGGCTATCGGTAATCACATTCACCTGTAATCATAATGGGTCAGATATGATGTCAAACTGTTTCTAAAACATGTAAACGGTTTGTCAAACTGTTTCGCTCGCTACCACACTTTGTTTGCACAGCGCGGCGATTTTCGAGCCCAGCCAAAAAATGACCATCGGTTTCTAAACCTCCGGTTTTGGGGCCTTCATTTTGATGATGAATAATTATGTAAAAATTATAAACTGATTATGGCTGCGCCATTGGCGCATAAATAACTAGCCATGAGAAAAAAATTGAGTCATCAAAAAGGAACTACTAGAACAGAATTTTATGGAAAAAAATTCTTTATCGAAACGAAAATTTCGGATAGTTGAAAATTTTTACAAAAAAAAGAGATAAGTAAAAATGAACTTGAGTGATCCTGAAGGGTTCAAAAATTATTTTGAGCATTATTATTGGACCTTCGATACATCCTGTACAATGCAGTTGCAGTTTAAGCGTATTTTGGTTCAAATTTTTACTTTTAATTTTTTATTTTAAAGTTCAGGTCATCTCTTTTTAAAATATGCTTTATTTCAACTTTACGTTACAAAGGAATATTTATGGTCTAAAAATAATTTGAGTCAGATTTTCCTCAAATATGCTGACAATAGCTTATTATTTTTAGAAAGATTCAAATTCCTTCAAGATGGGAGAATTCCCTTAAATTTCAAATAAAGCTGTGTCAATCAAACTGATAAGTTATCAGAAAAATATTTAAACAAAATTTACGACAATTTAATTTAGACTGGTCTCAGCCGTTCGATGATTACAGAATACGTAACCAAACAATTGAGGCTGAAACAGATTGGAGATATTGTTTCCCGACCATTAATACTCACCAAGAACGTAGTCTTGTAAAAGCTAAGGTGTCCTTCCTAAAAAGGCCATATGATAAATTTTTATTAGTCAATTTTTTACGAATTATGATTTAAAAATTTCAGGTTTTATAGAAAATATGTTTTAAAATTTTTTGTTAAGGGGGTGGTCGTTAATAATTTGGTGAAAATCGGGGTTTTCAATGGCAGTTCAGCGCAATATCACGCATAGATAGACCAACAATTATCAATATGAGAAATTGGAACTAAAATCTTTAATATTTATTCTAGTCGCAAGGAATTTATCTTGCAGTTTTCCAAATACAGCAGCGTCGGGCGTATAGGTGAAATCCACGCAAAAACCTACGTATTAATTATTTTTTCCAGCCGTCCAGCAACACTGCTGTATAAGGTAAATTCGCTAAACTTTTTCAAACGACCAATTAGTGCTTTCCTGACCACATGTGAGGGAAAAAAACAAACAAAATAATTGTAATTTTATATATGGTCAATGACCATTGGTCATTAAAAAATCATCTTGATAAAATTTGTTTTTGACCCCAAATTGTGGACGACCACCCCTTTAAAATCAATGATGTGATTTCAGAAAATTTCAAAATATGAATAATTATTAACGAAATTCATCGGACACCATCTATTAGACGCAAAATCTTCTTACCTTTACCTTTTCGATGTTCCTTCAAACTTGAATGCAGGATTACAGGTCAAGTTTGATATTCTCACCCCTTACTGAACAAAGTAATACTTGAATTTATTTTGATTCAAAATATGTCATGGAAAATATCTTTTCAGATTTTATTTATGTTTGTAAATCAGGCTTGTTTATGTTTTAAAATTATTCAAATTTTTTCGGACAAAAATATTTAATTTTGAAATATAGGGTGCAAATCATTGTTCAGATAACAGTTATGAATTTGGATGGCCAGTAATTAATAAATGGCATGGGAAAGAAGAAGAAGTTTTAAGGTATTTTTAATCTTGATAAAGATCAAAACTGTGGCACTCAACTGGCGAATTCTTTCCGCTAGTTTTACTCGTAATATTTTAATGTAATTTATCATCACAGTCTATTCGCTGATTTGCTAAGTTTGCCCTGACTTTTCATAATCTTCGATTTCATGGTATTTGAATTAATATATTTTAATTTGAACATTTACATATTTTTTGATCAATTAGCGTAATAAATTGAACTGAGAAGTTTGTTGATAAAAAAAGTTGCAAATTTAGGACATAACTGCGCGGCTGAGTAACTCAGCCTGAGTTATTTCGAACATTTTTTTTGATCTGCCGTACAAAAAAATTCTATCTTTACTTTCCTGTTCGTTTTTTGCTCAAAAATATTCATTTTATATTTAGTCGAAAAATGATGTCTTATTGGGCTAATTTTGCTCGAACTGGTAATCCAAATTCCGCTAGTACAGAGTTAGAATGGAAAAAGTTTGAAGCAATGAAACGAAATTTTATCAGATTCGATTTCAATAAAATAGAAAATTTAGACAATTTCAGAGACAAATATTCCGCAGCATGGCTCAACCTTGTAACACATTTGGAAAACTTGGACTATGAAACGGAAAGAGAAAGAAATAACTGAAAAGTGTCAACTGATCTTGGTACCAGAATTTGTTTAATTAAACTGGATTGACTTTTACTTCAAATTAAAATAAAGTTTATCCATAATTTTTTCCCATGTCGATTACATTGATTTTCAATTACATTATTTTGATTTTCGCATTACACCAAGTTTACTCCCGAAAAACTGCTCAAGAATTATATTAATCAAGTCATAGCTCCTGAATTGTGCCCTCACCATAATTTTAAAATAATTTAGACCTGTTTTTCATGAATACAAAAACTTGTTCAAAATTGAGCTTAAAATTGCGTTAAGTTCTCTAGGTTTATTAATTCAGCTAAATTAAGCTTAAAATGAAGGTCACGCAGCGTGACTCATGCTCTTTTTTCCTGGTCAGATAATTAATTTTAGGTTTAATTTAGTGAACAACTCCTGGGTAAACAAATAATAACATCTCGCCCAGGAATTATCTTTAGTTAGTCATTAATAAAGTGCAGAAACTGCTTCAACAAATTGTGGCCAAAAGAAACCTTTTTACGAGGTCACGGTTTTTTCTTGTTCAAATAGTTACATGTATGTGTGGGTTTAAGTTTTAAAAATTTAACATAAGTTTATGTAAACTGAAATTTAGATGTGAGATTTTGATAACAAAATCATCACATAAAAATGAAAGGCAGGCAAATCACAAACTGTACATTAAGGGTGTGGGTTTCGCTGATTAAGCTGATTAAGCTGTTTTTCGACACGGTTTGTCGGTAAATTGACAGAAGTGGTATGATACCACTGGTATGATACCACTGGTATCGCAAAAATTTGTTAAACTTAAAGACCCAGTTTTCAAGATCATTTCAGCACTTATTGTAATCTGATACAATCCAACCTACGCTCACACAGGAACGTTGAATAAGCTTCTCGATAAACACTAAAAAGCTATCTTCTCCTTGAATTTTCATCAATTTATTTCAATTTTTTATGTCAAGCTCCAGAAAAGCAGTACAAACAATTCCTCTAAGCCCGATTCT
>SCLH01001098.1:112732-133939 GCA_004367855.1 Oikopleura vanhoeffeni | reverse complement strand
GCCCGTTTGAATAATACCAAATTAGTTTTTGTGTCAACTTTTCCTCAAATTTTGTTCTGCTTTTCATTAATACCTGAAGATGAATAAAAATATATTCGAAACGTTAAAAAAACCCAATTTTTAAATTGCAAAAAAATAGATATAATTGTGTCTCAAAAAACCAATACAAAGTAAAAGAAAATCACCAAAATTAGGCTGGCCAAGGCTTTTTCAAAAATAAACTGAAAGTCCTGCAATATTAACAAAAGTTTGGCCGCTAGCTAGACAAGAAAAATCGAAATAGTTTGTTTTTATTTTTATCTCCGGGTTATCCAAAAACAGTATTTTCATCTAAATCAGTCGGAATAATGGCGATTTTATTTATTTTCTGATATGCTAATAATATTAACACGACGCTTCGATTAGACATCTCATAATTTGGAGCACTTGAAAACTTCAACCTATAATGACCGGTCAAAGTTCAGAGTAAATGTCAGGGTCATACCTCGAAAATACCACCAAAATGATCCTTGGGTCGACTTTCTGATGAAAATATTAGCAACTTTGAGTCAATTATGATCAGAAAAGTCGCTAAAGAGCAAAAGTCAAACTTCAGCTCTATTTCAAAGTTTTGCCTTTTACCGCTGTTATGTTCAAAATAAACCCAGGGTTGGTAATATTTTCATCGAAAAGTCGACCCAAAGATAACTTTGATGGTACGAGCAAAACGTCGCTAAAGAGCAAAATGTCGCTAAAAATTTGCGGTCTTATCATAAAATTTTTATAATTTGCGTTCAATTTTTTCAAAATTGCGGTCAAACCATAAAATTTTCAAAATTGCGGTCAAACCATAAAATTTTCAAAATTTGCGGTCTTATCAAAATGTTTTAAAATTTGCAGTCAATTTTCTAAAATTTGCGGTCAAACCATAAAATTTCCAATGTTTGCGGGCAATTTAAAAAATTTGTGGTCTTATTAGAAAATTGCTAGAATTTGCGATCAATTTTATTAAAATTGCGGTCAAACTTCATTTTAGAAAATTTTATTTACTTATCTACTTTTCCGATACGTATCGACTTTTCCGATATGGTTTGATTTTCGATACGGATCGACTTTTCCGATAAAGTTCGATACGTATCGACTTTTCCGATATGGTTCGATTGGATCGTATCAGATCGACTGACGCCCAAATTTTAATCATATTGGATCGGATCGACTGACCCCTTTATTTTAATCATATTGGATCGGATCGACTGCCCCTAAATTTTAATCATATTGGAACGAATCGTATTGAAAAAAAACGATACGATCCAATCTGATCCAATAATTCCAATACAATCCAATCCAGTTTTGCCGATCCCTGACCTAAACAGGTTACCAAAAAAATAATAAAACGTCTGGTTAATGAGAAGTTAAAATAAGGGAAGTTAAACAAGAGCTTTAAAACCATTAATAAAAACATTATCGGAGTCTTTGGCTGAAAACTTAGATTTTCTGAGAGCATCCGGAAAAAAAATATGGTCTTGAATGGGTGCATCCTAAAATTGAAGTTTTATAAACATTTATTATATTATATTTAACTACGTTTCGCGTTAGCATCTTTCAGGTTTTTGAGAAAATAATAAAAGTAAGTTTCAAGACTTCACAGATTTAAGATCTAGAGTTTGCAAGAATTATTTTGTGTTTTATAAACATTCATCAAGTTTGACTCAAATGTGCGGTTAAAAATAAAATTATACGTAAGGAGGTTGCACTGCAACCGTTGCAGGGTGTCCAAATTAATTATTTGATATTTTTTTTATTTTTCTCTTGATATTAGGTCATTTTAAGGTATCTGAGAAGCTCACTAGTCAGATGAGTGGTTTTGAAAGGTTTATAGTCTATGTTTCATAAGTTATGAATCATAACGTGTGTGTCAACATATATACCCAGAGACCCTACGACCTCCTGAAAATCCAGTTTTTCTCGAAAAAAACTGGGATTTTTTAACATTGTAAAATATTGTGATAATGTTTAGCAAAATTCCAGAATTCAAAAACTCGTAAGCTTTCGATAAAGAGCTTTCAATTTAGACGGTTTTATAACATTTTTCTTACTTGTAAATTTGCAAATTAGAATTTTTGGAACAAAATAATCTGCTCCATGATCAAAAAACTATTCATTTCATCAAATTTTAAAAACATAAAATTTTACTTTAAAATTGAGCATTTAATAGATAGGTGTCAAACATATTATGAATTTATCTATGGTTTGTTTTTACAGAACTCGTCACATGCAAATCATAAATGATCTGTGAAACCCACATTTTTATCAAAAAAGTATGCACACATTTTTTCTCATAAAAATTACATACAACTTTAAAAATGGATCATATATAAAACCACTATCTTTAACCAGCTAACGGTGCATTCTTTTTTGAGGTTATACAACGCCGATACGATAGGAGCCCCCAAAACGTATAAAATACGTTTTTATCCCAACTTTGGAGAATACAAAACATTTCATTTTTACAAAATCCAAAGAAAACTTGATTGAAACGGTCGTATTTAATTTATAATGAGGTTGTATAATGAAATTTATAACTAACAAAATTGGTTCCTGGCAAGAATAGGCGTCTAAGGTCAAGGTCCTCTGCTCAAGGATATAAAGAAAATTGACAGAAAGTTCTGAAAATTTTAAAAATATTTGTCAACTGCCAAACGAGAAAATGTTCATGATTTTAAATATTCAACGTTAACTATCGTCACCAGGCTTCCAAAAAAGCCATCTCTTTGGCGATTTTACATCCCTATCCCCTTATTTTCCCTATCTTTTGCTATGAAAGGGATAGAAAAGGGGATAAAAGCCATCCCTTTTGGAAGCCTGATCGTCACTTCATTACAAGCAAATTAGTCTTTCCCTTTTTTCCCGGGAAGGGAAGAGAGCAACGTTCCTTTCCCCTTTTGCTTCCTTCTCTTTTACAACCATGGTTTACTAGCAACTCAGAGGGCACCGCTAAAATCCTGGAAGTAATGGGGGGCTATGGTTGGCTGTCACTTCAACATGATAGGAAAATAGGACGAATCGTTTGCGTAAAATAAGCGGTGCCTTCTGAGTGGATTGTATTATAAGCTAAAATTTCGAGAACGTTTAGCATGAACACAATAATTTTACTGTACCAGATAAAAATTTCGAAATAAATAATAGATTATAATTTGAAATTTCATGGAGGATTTATAATTATTGTCAAACACTGCTTGGTACGTAACCATTATCGAATAAAAAAATATTTCGCCGATTTTTGTAATCTTAAAAGTACCTTATTCTGAGCTCTAAACCTTTTACTCTCTATCTACTTTCATCGAAAATTGACCAAAACTAATTTGATAATAAATTAGCTTTCGGAATAAGTGGTGAACTGAAATTTGCGCACATATTATATGACTCACATTTAACCAGAAAAGTTTAAATGGTTTAATTTTTAAAATAAACATGAATGCACGTTTCAAAATAATGAACGGTTTCATAATTAATATGATTTTATAAACTTACTATCCGAATTTTGTGGAAATTTAGGGTAACATGAGATTCTCATGTTGCCATAAATTCTATTAACTTGGCTTGAAAGAAATCGAAAAGTTTCTAAAATCAAATTTATAAGATGAGAGTTCATGATGAGAGTTCAAAAATATGCGAACTTTTCGACCTACTTGACAAACCAGTTGATTCGTATAACAAAAACAAAACTTATGTTAGTTATGTATTTTTTTTTGATTTGATATCAACAAATTAAATCAAAATCAATTTTTTTCATATAAGATTTCAACTAATAAAAATAAAATATGCCTGAATGGAGAGTTTAAGTTGTCACCCACTGTTTCTCACTTATAAAGTCACGTGATATAACTTCTTCCTAATCTCATGGCCTACCAAAAAATTTCGACATATTTCGCGCTCTTCAGGGCTTTATGGAGCAGTACGTGACACTATCGTAATAGCCGTTAGACTATCAACTTAACTTTTATTTATTGTCATTTAAAAATCGTGCTGCAAAAACAAGGTCATATTAATTTCAAGTTAAATTTTATAATACATATATGTATGACGTTCAACTGATAATACAAATAGTACCATTGGGTCAGCACATCCCTGGAAATTTTTAGTTATTTCTTTTTAGAAAACATTTTTACTCCGAAATAAGTTTATCTGGTCATAAGATAACTGACCCCTTAAACTTTTTTTAAGCCCAAAAATATGCGATTAACATCAATACAAATCGTCAGAATTAATGCGACTACGTAAAACCGCTTTTGGTGACTCAATTGACACAAAATTGAACAATTTTGTATTTAATAGATAATTCTTTGAAATTTCAGGGGTTTATCTCTGGTTTGCTCTTGATAGAACTCGTCATAAATCAGTGATAATCTGTGAAACCCACATTTTCCACCAAGAAAAGTATGCGCCAACTTTTTTTCATGAAAATAAATAGAAATTTGAAAATGGATATATAGAACCACTATCTTTATCCAGCTAACAGTACATCGTAGAAGTTGAATAATGATTTTATCTAAAAGATAGGAGCCCCCTAACGTACAAATTTCAGAAACTTTTAAAATTAACATCATCTTATTTTTTGATATAATTAAAACTTAGAAAAATCGTCTGATTTTTTGATATAATTAACTTCAGAAAATCAAAATCTTATTAAATATCTTTTGATATAAATACACTTTAGAAAATCGTCTATTTTTTCATTTTTGCGATTAGTCATTTTTCCGAATCGTTTTTTTTTACAATTTTAACTTCAATTTAAAAAATTTCAACTTAAAAACATAAATTCAACCTTATTTGAAAATGATTTTGAACTAATTCCACAATTACTAAAATTGAATAGAAAAGTTCACTGATAAATGCCATAAACGAAAGACAAATTATAGGTCACCGAGAAAAGACGGCGTGCCTAATTTATGAATTTTAAGCCAACGTTTAAATTGAAGAAGCATGTTTCAATTTTTAAGCTTTTATTTTGAGTTATTAATCTCATCATTCATTTTTTTTTTTTTTTTTTTTTTTTTTTTTTTTTTTCTTTTGGCGCTAGCAATAAAGCGTCAGCACGCGAATCCATTTTGAATTATTCGATTAGTGTTCGAGTTTTGTGTTTTGCTATTTGGGTGTGGAGCTGCAGTTTTGCAAAAATTGCATAAACCTCCCGGACCCCTCTCTCAGCGGTAAAACACCCCTGTTCGATGCACACAAGTTGAAAATTGCTCCAGGTGGCGATCTCGGCAGGCATCTTGATATTGAGTAGAAAAGAGTCATTTCCAGAACGTATTGATTATCAGAGAGTTCTGGGACACTTGTTGACTGTTCTCCTGGCTATTGCGGTATCAAGTACGTTTTTGCATTTTCTGCATATTTCAAAAATTAATATGTATAGTATTTTTGTAGTAGTATTTTTTAGCTTCACATATTTTTCGAAACTTTAGTAAATAAATAATAAATTTGGATTGAACCAACATGTTGCGTATCACTATGCCTTAGTAGTTTCACTTGAATGTCAAACATGTTCTAGACTCCCGCAAGTCTATCGCAAGATAATTATATCGAACGAAAGATGACTATATCGACGCAAAGATGAACTATTGTTTTCGAAAGGTGACTTAATGTTTCGAAAGATGACTATTTCTCCCGCAAAGATGACCTATGTTCCTCCAAGATGACTATGTTCTCCAAAAATGACTATGTTCTAGAAAGATGACTATGTCTCCGAAATGAAAAATACATAAACAACATATTTAACTTCGCTTCGCGAAGTTAAATATGTTTCTAAATATTATAAAAACCACTAATCTTTATCCAGCTAAACAGTATCGTAGAAAGTTGAATAATGATTTATCTAAAAAAAAGGAGCCCCCTAGTAACAAAATTTCAGAAAAACTTTTAAAATTTAACATCATGAATCATGATTCATGAATTAGTACTACCGAAAAATAAGAGAGCCTGACTTTCTAAATATGAGTTTCAATGAAACTGTTTCATCTAAACTTAGGGTACAAATTATCGTATCTTACTTTAATATATTTAATAGATTTTTTAACAGTCATAATAAATAATAATTTTCGCGAACTGTGTTGCAAAACCCCGATGCGCAGGTTAGCGATGAAACATCGTGCTGATCTTCACTGGTTAATTAGAAAACAGAATATTATTTCCGAGTCAATAGGGTGTGATGATTTGATTTAGACTTATAAAAACCTATATTTTGAATTTATAGTCAGGGTGCACAACGGGAAGCCGAATGGCGAACCAAAAAGTTCCCATTAGTTTTCTTTTACTTGAGAAGAGGTCCTCTCCGAGAGGAAATTAACGTCACCAAATAACAGAATTCCAATGACTAAATGAAATTTTGGGTCACCTGATGGTGTGAAAATCAGTTCAGAAATCGTTTTTATGGCTTCAAACTTGATCAAAAGAACATAAATATGTATTAGTTTCCATTAAAACGGCAAGAGTCTGACCGCAAGAAAATTTTGGTCAAAACTCAGAAAAAATATCACCATCAAAAATGACGAAAAATTTTACCATCAAAAATGACGAAAATGCGTAGGAATGAAAATATTTTATATGAAAAAATAAATTAATTATTAGTTTCCTTATTTCTTTAAGTGAGCATCTCGTGCAGAATTTCACGAGCCTCAACTTTTCTTGAATGAAATTTCTTGCGCACCCTGCGCTTAGGCTCAAACGGTCTATATAAACTTATGACCGCCATTTTAACCGGTGAAAATCCCTCAACAAAATTCCTTCATTTTTGTTCTTATTTAAAGTTGAATAGCGTCTTTCAAATTTCGCTCAGTGCGCTGCTTAGCTATTCTTAAATCTTAATACCCAAAGTACGCGTATCGCAGAGGGAAAAAAATATGAAATTGATAGCAAAAATGAATTCTCCGTGAAAAACTGGTCATATATAATATGTTTATTAACTTGTTTCGCTTTTTATTACAAAAAGTATGCCACCGTTTATTTGTTATGAGATTACCACATTACCTTTCATTCTAATAGCTACGCGCGCGGTATCTGTGATCAAGAGAAATCAACGCGAAGTGTTAAAATACATGTATGCATATTAAAAACTTGGATACCATTTTTGCAAGTTTTAAATTAAAAATGAAAGAACAGTAACTTTGGAACGATTTGATAAAAAAATTGGTGTGTGTTAATCTGAAATTTATTTTCTCAGTCTCAGCAACGACAAATCGATTTAACACGGTGTTAAAGTTCCATCACGAAACCATTCATCGAAATATTACAATTTTTAATTCGAATTTTTTTTTGGTTTAAAAACCTCAAATGATTGTGGCCGAATTATTTTTATATTGAATAAATATATGAATATACATGTTCAAGATACAGTTCATATTAGGCAGTAAACCTTGGAGATTTTATTTTTGGACCAAAAAATAAAAACTATAGCTTATTCAAGTACCGTAGAATCCGAGTCTGAGCAGCTCAGTACAACCTTCTTTAATTTATAGTGATTTTTGTTTATTCAACCGATCATCAAATAATCCGTAGTAAGAACTTTTACTCTCACAATTATTCGAAATCATTCCTGAAAGTTCCAAAAGCGCCCAAACAAGAAAACTCGTATTGTCAAAAATATATTTTCTACTACAAGGTGGTCATAAAAAATTTGAATTTCTTGCTTTTCGGCGTAATTTTTTGTTTAATTCTGAAAATGAGAATGAAGGAACGTAAAAAATTTCGTTTAAAAATTGTTTTGAATGAAATTTTCTAATTAATGATTAAAAATATTCATCAATAGCGTTTAATACTCGATATTTTTTGTTTGAGTAAAAGTTCTTGCTATGCTTTTTAATAACGAAATTTGACCGAAAGTCAGTAAAAATCTCTCACCCACACATCGACGAATGATACCGTATTATGCGTGGGTGCAAAATTTTGAGTAACTTTTTGTTCGATGAGGATATGCTGTACAAACCAGTGATCCGAAAACTAAAACATTTTGCAAGTCAAAGGGCTATAAGTAATAGTCTATTTCTCAAAGCTGGTCAAATTTTCTGTATCATTTCGAATGATTCAGTCGGTATTACCAGATACAGTATGTCTAATTTACGGTCCAAATCTACGTTTTTGCTAAAAATCGAAGGACTGAAATAATTTGCCTTTAAAATTTTTTTTATTAATAGTAAATTTGGACCAAAAATAAGACAAGCTGTATTTTCAAGCTTTTCTCATTACGATACAAACAATTTTTTAAGAATATTTTATTTTGTGGCTACGGCAGATTGTATTTACATTGTATTAAATATATTGGTTATAAAGAATCTTTGACAGCATAAGGGCTACCTTCTAACAAATGACTATTTTTAAGGCACAGTTTTTTGTCTTTAATATTAGCAAATTTCACGACAATATCTCTTGGTGTATCTCCTCTGAGTCCAATTCGCGTTGCCGATTCTATGTCCTTTTCAGCATATTCTACTTTTAGCTTTTTGGTGAATAATTCCCGAACCATTGATTCTGGTTCTTCATCTCGTCTTTCCGGAATACCAGTGACATGAATGTTTCGTTGAGTTGAAAATCGTTCAATATTTACCAGTTTGGAGTGCTTTTCATGGAATTTGAAAACGCTTATTTAGCTTGCCATTAATATTTTTACGAAAACAATTTATAATATAACTTTGAAAGCGGTCTGACCAAACAAAGTTTTATTCCTAGTAAATCATTTTTTATTGTAATTTTCAATTTGAAACTTGAAAGTAGATTTAAATTTTAAAGCTTGAGTCGATAACCGTCAAAGCCTTTGACTCAAAGGGCTCTCGACTCGAGAGTTTTGAGATCTATACATGATAAAATATTAACTTTTGCGGAATAAAAAATTTTGTTTTCGGTTTGCTACCAGAAAAAAGCCGGACAAAAATTGAATTTTTAAATTCAAATTTTCTCTCACTATTTTATGCTATATATTTTGAACGACTAAATAGAGAATTAACATTTTTATCGCATGAGTAATTCAAGATAACAAGTTGTGAAAAAAATTAAAATTTACAAAAAAATAGAAATTTTCGAAGAAAAATTTCAACAGTTTCCTTTAATTCAAAAAGTTGGAGTAACAATGGAGGGCAACATTACAACCGCTACGATTATACAAAAACAATTTCAATACATTTTTCGAAAATTTCAGACAAATATCAACCATATCCAGACATTTCATCATCGTATGGAATTCAGTTAAAACAAGGCAATTGTTTGAAAAAAAACTAAAATTCGTCGGTGCCCCCTTAATTTCCGCATTACTTAACCATCACGTGCACCGTAGTGTCAAACACAAAGATGCAAACAACTTTACGGATTACTTTTTGAATCAATGGCAATTTAATTTAAATTATTTAAACCAATTCCTGTCCTTCTATAATGTCTGATAAATGATCGACGCCACCAGTGAGTTGATTATGTCCTGATGCCAAGTTTTCGTGTGTTTTGTGTAATTTTCGCACATCACCAACCAATCTTTCCAACCTTTTAAAATTGTCAAATAAATTTATGATCATACATGTATTATGTATTATGACATATTTGCCACCAAAATATCTGGGTAACAAATTACATTAAATTATGAAAATAAGTATTCAAAAAACTTTTTATGACCAAGCAAAATTTTATATAAAATATTTAAGATTATCACATACAAGATAGTGAAAATTGGTCAAATTTATTTAGGGTCTATTTTCCCCGCACTGAAAAAGTGTTCTCAGGAAATCAAGCTTTAGCATTAAAAAATTACAACATTTTTTCGTCAGCTGTTCTAGAATTCCAAAATACCGTATTTTTAACAACAAGTTGAAAATAAATTATACTCATTGACGAGAGTCTGATTGACCGTAAATTGAGAAAGTGTGAGAGAAAAGCGGACATACTGTAAATTATACAGTATAAATTTGATAATACTGCATAATACACTGTATTACAGTTGAAGAATCAAGTTCTTAATATAGAATTTATTCATGACACTTATTTTTGATGATTTACCTTTGATTTGTGTTTCGCTGTTTTTCTGTCAAATAAACGGTAGAAAATGCAAAGATTGCTCCCATTAAAATAAAGGGCGAGGTTAAAAACCCTAAAATGCTACGAATCGACATTTCTAGAACAAATAAATTAAAAATTTTGAAAATAATGTTAGGTAGGTAATTTGGATGCAAAGACAGTGTTGAAGCAGAAAATTGAGAATGTTGTTAAATAACAGAAAATGTGAACTTTGAAAGTTGTGAAAAATCAATCAGAAATTTTTTAAGTTTTGTTAAAATTTCTAAAAAAAATCGGCGCAAACGATAAATTTCCTCAAGAAAAAAAATGTAAATCAAATTTTTTAACTATCAACGTTAAACTTTTCCCGAATGTTGAGATAGAGCTTGACTAGCGCCCAAATTTGGACGGGATAAGGGATTATTAAGAACGAGATTCATTGCAGATTTTGATAATCTAACTTGACTAGCAGCTTCACAACTCAATGCTAGTAAGGCTGAAGCAGCCATAAGTAACAAGCCAGATCCAATCCAGCCGACGTAAAAACTCCAACCTAAAATATAATGTGTTTCGAAGATTCTACTAGTATGTATTTATAATAATTTCAAAATTTTAATCAGGTATGTTTTTTTATTTGACATCCGGTTAAATTTTTGGTGGGATCGAATTCTCGGTACGTCCACAACTTTTTTTATCTTAAAATTAATGTTTTGTAGATCTAAATCAGAGAAAGTAGTCATATTAGCTGATTTTTGTTTAAACCTACTTTTCAGAAACTGTTAAGAAAAACAGTTTTGATTAGGATATTTTCATTGCATATTTACCGAGTGAGGCTTCGCCATCTCTAACAAGAGGAAAGTATTCATGCTCTGGAGGACATGTTGAGAGGCATACAGTTTGTTGTAAAGTAAAAGCAAGCATTCCAGAAGTTGACCCAAATGTTGCCAAAATGAACATTGTGCTAAAATTAAATCTTCAAAATTGTGAAAATATTCGTTTCTCGATGAAAGTTAGTCTCTTGTAAATAAAGTGTTCAAACTGTTGAAATTTCGGAATTTGGAAACGACTCATCCGATGCAATTCTTACAAAGAGCTAAGTAGCCGTAGATAGCTAAAAATAGCCACAAATTGAAAGATAAATTCAAGAAAAAAATGGTCCAAATCAGACCATTTCTCCAACTTTTTGTCGAAAGCTTTCAACCTCAAAAGTTTAAAAAACAAGAAAAAATGGTCCGATTCGAAACAATTTTTTGTCTTATTTTGAGCGTGAGTCGCGTTTGGTAGCCGGAATATAAATGGTTTGGAAACCCCTTTCACGTTGGTTGTGAAAAGAATATCCTCTGTTAACATTAATGTAAATCTAGGCAGCTCAATAATCAATTATACACTTGAATTGCCTATTGCGCTGCCTAGATTTACATAAAGATTGGAACAGAAGATATACATGACTAATGTTCGAGTATGATACAAAAAAAATACTTTTAATTTGAAAACTTATGGAAATAGTACACACTTATAGTGAAATCCGAAAACTACGCTTTCCAAATAAGAATTACTGTAAGCACATGTAACATGACGGTCGGACTGTATGCACGTAAAAATTATGTGCCATAATAAGCAGTGTTCCAAATAATTTATTTTCAATCATAAAATCTCAATCCCCTTCAATTCCAAAACCGTATCCACCCCGATCTGGAATACCGATAATGATAATTAAGTATTATGTCATAGTCTGACCGCCACGTTTTCATGATATATTCTACATCTGGTATAATTGGTACCTTGAAGCTCGCGCAAGTGTTCCTGTGGTATGAATTTGACCATGCGACGCAAGAACCGCTGCCGATAATAAAGCTAGAAGCATAGCTGGAACCATCAAAACCACTGCGGAAAATAAACCAGCTCTTGTATACATGCAAACTGTTAAAGCGATGAAAAACAAATTGTACGTGATGAAAACAATCATGAAAAATGTCGGAAGACTCTATCTTCTTTCAAATGGAAAAAATTCAAAACAGTTGGAAAATTTTGAAAATATTTTCGAAAAAAAATATTCCAATCCTGCTCCAACTTGTTAAGTATATCTTGTTAAAAATATCCAGGATAATATATATCTTTAGAATTCTTTCATTCGATTTTTATGTAAATTTTGATTTTCAATGGCGAAAAATTGTTTGCATTAATTTCATATTATGAAGCCTAATCGGAAATTTATCAAAGAAAGCGGCTAATCAAAAGCATTTATATTCAAAAAAATTTCAAGAAGAACATTTTTATGTTATTGAATTGATGATATATGGATCACCCGCCCTCAGAGTACAAATCCTAAATATTTGAAAAATGCGAAATCTGAGCATTTGATTGGTTGATCCTTTCTTAATCTGATCAATGAAANCGGCCTATTCCGCAATCAAGGGTTTTGATTGGGTGCTAATATCTTGCGTTGTTTGTATCATTCAAATATTTAGGATTTGTACTCTGATTTGTAATCCATATTTTTTAAATTTCGACAATTCTTGACATTTTTAAAAAAATATTTTTAATTTAAATGACTTAAGAAAATTTGTTATTATCATAAAAATTCAGAAATTTCTTTTTAATTGTATTTGATTTAACGATAATCTAAAATACTATTAGGTTGACTTCTAATACTATTAGTTGGTGGCCACTAATTACGCTTCTAAATTGAGCTAATAAAACCTCCAAGGTGGGGTTCATTTTCCGCTTAATCCGATCCCTGTTCGCCATACCGAATGAGTTTTCGTGTCACTTGCCAGAAAATAATTGAATAAAAAAATTTGAACAACAAATATCCTTTTCCCAACCTAAGTCCATCTTAAAAATGGTTACTATCTCTATAGCGCGTGTTCGAATCTCACTAATGTTGTCTTATTGATTTTCTTAGTGATTGCTTAAGGGGGTAGCAGCGATGTGGCAGACTGGAGTCATTTAACTTACGAAATGAATTAGTTGGCTGTACTTTTTTCCTGCTTAATTCGTTGCTGAACAGAATAAATGTGTCACTACCTCATCAAAAAATTTTTTTGCCTATTTTAAGGAAGGATTTGAGTCCGAACTTTCATTTTGTTGAATTCGGTAAAATTTCAAATAAAATGAATAGCATTGATGAAAAGGCTCTTCGCATTTTTGTCCAACTAATTTTTTCTGATCGTTTTCTTTTAAATCTGTATGCATAAAAGCTAAAAAAATAGCCCTTTACTTTTTTGAATGCATGTCTACATATTTTCTGACCTGCCTGTTGAAAAAACATAATTGTTATGTCTCATTTTTTGTCCGATGTTTTTAAAAATTATGAAATACCTTTTCGCGCAAATCATAGTCCAAATTTTATACGAGTTGGTTTTTTTGGATACCCTCTCCATAAAAATAGGCGATCACATGTTAAATGTTTGGTACATTAATATCCGTATGTCAAACTAATGAGTGGTCGCGCTGATTTTCATTTTCTTAGAACTATGGAGAAATTTATTAACAGCTCTCGGCTGGTAACCTCGATAAGTGCCATTTGCACTGAAAATACTTTAAAATTTGTTATGCTGGTGCAAAAGTTCAAATATAAATTTCGTGGGTGTAATGATGACCGCCATTTCTTTCGATAGTGAACAGTTTTTTAAATATCAAAACGCAATATAAGGCAATTTTTTCATCTCAAAAAAAGTTGTTTTTCTCTACTTTTTGCCATTTTTGACTCATTTTTCATCCGGAAAAAAACTTTCTTATCAAAGAAATTTTTTTAATTATGCAACATAAAAACAGACTTTATTATGCGCATTGACACCCGACCATTCTGAAGTTTATTAATACGTGCTTGAAAAAAATCTGTAGTCGAGTTGAGGTTGGAAATGGCTGTACCGTGAAAAAGTGGTTCCTCTTTATTATTCCCAGATAGATTAGTTATGTTAAAGAAATAAAAAATAAACTTTGCAGGAATGTGACACTTTTATTGAAGATAAAAAATAAAAAACATAAATTTTCCACCATTGTTTTTTTCTTTCATTATCACCTCTGAAAAATGTACCATATCTTCCGGATCGGATGCCCCCCCTCACGCGTCTTTTTGAGTGAACAGAGACTTAAAAACGGCTGGGCAAATTTTTTTCTTTCGAAAGTTAAAAACCGTTCTCATTTTTCATATCATTCAGCATAGGAATTTTTAATGTTTCCTGTTCGCCCTAAAACAAAGCACTCGTGCCCTTAAGTGATTACAGGGGGTGGCGGCGTATAGTTGGAAAGTTTACGACGAAAAACCCAACTATTACGCGTACTCCACTATACGCGTACTTTCAACTATCACGCAAATTGCGTATTACTGCAACTCTGAGAAATTGCTCATGATGTGGTAGTACTACTATGAATCTGGAGTTTAAATGCGTTAAATAGTCAAATGTAAGATTTTTGTTGATATTAAGGGTGGTTCCTACATTTCACAGTCTTATGTCAAAAACTCGCAGCCCAATTCAGGTTCGTTATGTCTTTGAGAAGCACAACAACTCAAATAAGAACAAAAAATTTCGAAAATTTTGCGTTTTTCGATTTCTTTTAAGTATTTTTTTTCCGCCGCTTCCCCCTCAAAATTAGTGTTCAAAAATTAACGTCTTGGTGTCAATTGACTCACTAAATTCGAAATATTGGGTTGACGTAAGCCAACTTTTCTTCAGTGTTACTCAGCTGTCTTTGAGCCTACTTTCGAAAAAATCGATAGCACAGGTTTTTTTTCGGAAGATTTTTCCACGTGGACTTGTAACATTCATATTTTGAGTTTGGGTCGAAATTGCAAAAAAAACGCTCAAACTGCTAAAGTTTCTATTTGTTCGTGAACCTAGCTTTTGCAAAATTTTTGTAGCTAATTTGCAAATTTAACTCTGGGGAGGAAGCTAGGTTTTTCGAGGCGTAATGTCCAATAAAACGGGGTTTTTTGCATTTTTAGTAAAAAATATAGGCCGTTATCGACAAATAACGCCCACTGTAACGTTTTGTATATTCTTCAATATAAGCACGTTAAATTAAAATTTTAGGTTTTTTCAGAAATATAACTCAAGAGGAGTAGACGGCGTGATTATGGTTTTTGGCTTAGGTCTCTTGTTTCGGCTATTTGTGTTCTGGGAGTGGTTTCATTCAAGAAAAGTTTTGGCAAATGTTTTTTCGCCGTTGAAGGCTAGTTCTCAAACCTGGCTAATCTGAATTATATCTTCGAGCCCTGTCTCGCTAGATATTTATCCGAGAATATGTAATTAGGATACCACCCATACCCACGTTTAAGGGGGTAAACCTGCTGGAGGCCTGTACTCTCGGACTCATGAAGTGATAAGGATAGCTTATTTATGTGCATGTCATTTTCGTTGGCGGTCTTGCTTTCAGAAATATATAAAAAAACTTGCCTTGAACGTCTAAAGAATTTTTCAAAATTTTCTGAATATTTCAGAGTTTTCATTTTTTCCTTAACCGCACTCAGTATCTTTTTGAAGTAATAACTTTTTGCTCTAATTCTTGTGTTGCATTAGAATTACTCGGTGAAGATATCTCCGCTTGAGAACATGGGAATAAAATTGCGGATCAGTAATACATTACCAAATTACGTCGAGAAAGTAAGTAATTTCGCGAGAAAATATATTTCTTACGAATACGCAGGCGATGACTGGGTTGGGGTTACGACAGCGACACGGGTTACTAGGCTAGAGTAGATCTCCAAGTAGTACGTGATACGATAGTGCATTGGATTTATAGCTAGCATAGTCTATTCTTTGAGTTGAAGCCGGGTGTTTGCACATATAAAAACCATATCAAAACCTATAAAATGTCAACGAAAAGAGAGTAGGAAAGATTTGCGGATCATGGATAAAAGAAGATGTCTCCTTCATTACGGAATTATGACACGTGATATGGAATCATTAGATATTGTAGTGAAGTATTGACTTTTATCAATAGAGGTTAGAATTAGGGATCTTGTTTGTTGCAGGTAAGTTAACTTTTTCCTGGTGAATCTATGGACCTTGGTCTGACTATTTTTTAAAGCTAATTTTTATTGTGGCAACTTCTGACAAAATGTAATCAAAATTATGATTTTATCAGACACGAAAGTTTTTGGAATGTTATCTTCAAAAGTCCTATTTTTTGACGAATTTGAGGGTAAATAACTTTGAGTGCCTTGAAAAGCCAATGAGAAAAAAAAAAATAAATATTTGTACCGCCTAGCTTTCAACACTTTTAAAGAAGTGCTTTTCTTCAAAAAAATCTGCTATGTATTGACTATGAAATGGGTCAGCGACATGTGCAAAACACCCATTTATTTTTGGAAAATTCTTAAGATAACAAGTATTTTGAATCAGGCTTTGTAGACGGCTGTTAAGCCTCACAAATTGAAGTTTATACTGAGAAAAGAAAAGAAAATTTTGAATATCCAGAGCTAGAAATAAAAACTCCACAAATGGAAAAAATCACTTTTGGACCGGTATATCCGGCCGGTCCGGTCATACAAACAAACTTTTGTACACCATTTTTTTGGAAATTTCAAACAAATATCCTTCACTAGATCGAAGTCTTTTTGAACCCATAAAGATGCGGTTAGCCTTCAGGACTAACGTTTAAAATCAGTAAACCCGTCGGTTACCGCCCTAGGTAATTTTAAATTTCTAGACTAGGAAGCTTCTAGTGTATGTATAAATTTTTTTCAGTCGCAAAATGAAATAAAGTACAATTTTTAAAAACAACACATGAATTCAAGAAGTTTCAAGGAAAAAAATCAGACCACTTGCCTAAAAAACTAACATATTTCGGTACGAGAGAAATTAAAAGGTCTGAATCCGCAAAGAAGTCTGCGAAAAATCATAAAGCTATACCTTGCATAGGAAATATTCATAAAGCATATTTTTCTATGAAACTCAGCGGAATCTAATAACAGACACGATTTATTCTTACTACGTTTTTACAGCTTCTATGGGCATTTACGGGAGTTTACGTAATGGCGGAAAATAAAAGGATTATGTGCAGATTATATTAAGAGTAATTAAATTGACTAATAACTAAAAAAAGTGCGGAACTACAAATTTGTATGGTCGCTATTGATTGATAAAATATCGATATATTCTTTTCTTGCTGGAACTTAAAGACGCCATTTTGCCTAGGAACCGTTTGAAAAAAGACCCTATCTTTGCCTACAACTATACTGAACCGCACGCCAACGGAACGATAAATTAATTTACAATGCGTAGGTTTTTTCTCGGGTTCAAACTATACGCCGCACCCCCCTGTACACACCGATCAACTTTGGCAGTCCCATTATTAAGCACCCATGCCTATAATCATACTCAACACAATCACTACGACAACATTAGTGGGATTCGCGCTATAGAAATAATAAGCATTTTTAAGATGGACTTGGGTTGGGAAAAGGATATGGAAAGTTAATGAAATATAATTTCAATTTTTACGAGTTCGGAAATTTAAATTCGACCTCAAAATTTTCTAAAAACAAAAACTTTAAGGTAAATTGAATGAAACATGTACGTCTATCAAAAATTTTTTTATCTAGCAAAAGGTGTACACAAAAAAACATGGGGAATATCTCGACCTGTCTAATAGCACCGACTCCTTTAACTACCTACACTTTTAAGTTGTAGCTCTATAAAATCTTCTGAACATTATTCGTATCAAGAAATAGTAACGAATATTTTTAGACTAAAAAATAACTATTTTGTTATTTGATCAAGATTTTTACGATGTTTTTCTACGCTTTTGCCTGAAAACGGTATAGCATCACAATTAAGAAAACTTTTTGTCATTGACGATCCGTCATTTCCTTGGCCGATATACCATAATCCGTACATGCCAGGATTTGGACTTTCTTTCGATTCTCTATAATTTGTTTCTTCAAGTTCAACATCATCAGTAGTTTCAAGTGCGAGAACTTCTAGCCAGTTATTAGTGAAAAAAGCTACACAAACACAAATTGAACCAGTCAGACCTAAAATAACAATTAATTGATAATTATGAGAAAAAAAATCCCGTAGTCAACTTTTTAGTGACGGTATATCAATTACGGGACTTCCTCGCACATATTAGCTATTTTATAGCCAAAATTTTTATATAATTCGGCTTTTGAAAACGACTGATTTAATTAAGATTTTAGATAGCTCAAACTGAGCACAAATATTTAGAAAATAATAAAATAAAAATGGTCGAAATCGGACCATTTTTTGACTTTTTTCTGAGATAACTGAAATTGTTTAATTATCAGTTTTTGTTTAAAAATTAGAAAATTTATTTTATTATTCTCTTAATATTTGAGCTCAGTTAAAGTTATCTAAGAACTTAATTGGATTAGTCGTTTTCAAAAGCCAAATTATATAAAAATGTTGGCTAAAAAAGAGGCTTATATGTGCGAGAAGGCCCCGTAATCGATATGAATCTATGGTTCAATTCTATAAACAAATGGCGTTATAAAGCCATTCCCCTTTTTCCTCCTAAATTATTTTTTATTGATGAAAAACAGGTCATTGACCTTTTTCGAGTTTTGAAGAGGTTAGCAAATTGAAGTAATTAATGAAAAAATTTAATTAAACTGATTATTTTGAAAAAAAGATTATTTACTATTTTACGATTCGATCCGTCCTTATTTTTCTACCAGCCGTAAATGAGTCTTTTATTTTTCCCATAATTTACCTAGAACAACTCCAGTTGCACTCAGCGTCAAATATTTCCCACCCATTTTACTTTATTATGAAATATTCTCTATCCAGCTAAAGTTTTTGGGGTTTACGGGTTAAATGTTGTGAATCAGTTAGTTTTGGTTTCAATTGCGCCTATTCGATGTTCTTTAAAAATATGGTCGAAAGCGTTACCTCGGGGCATATCGAAAATTCACACGGTTTGGACAGTCACCAATTAAATTTAAAACTTTATATATTTTTGAGTTGATTAAAAAAGTAAAAAAATACGGAGTATGAAAAAATATTTCAAAAAAATATAAATAAGGATTATTACAGTTATTCTTTAACCCTTCGAAGCACAAGGCTAGTTAAATGCAAAGTGGCGTTTTAAATTTTCAAACTGTTTGAAAAGGTTAAAATAATTGTTCAAAAAAGTTATAAATAGTTCAAATACAAAAGCTGCTTTCCATCCGATACTTTTTCAAGAAATTTATTTTTTTATATAATTATATATTATTTTTAATGATTATAAACTCTACCTCGGATAAATTTTGAAATAGTATAGCCTGTCATACGTCAAAATGTTTACAAAAAGCTTCGTTTTCATCTCGGATACTATAAACTAAAGTATCGGAACTGCTTTCGGGTTCCTAGGAAAAAAATCATTTTCAGCCTATTCTTCCATTAACAAAGTCACCCGCCAAAATATTATGGTTACTTCCGGTTTTAGATTTCCGCTCAAAATTCTATAGGAAAATTGAAAAAAATTGCAACACGAAATTTTCATAAATCATTTCTGACAGAAATGTCCGAGATTGCCCAATGGTCCAAAACCGCCCAATCGTCGTTTAATGATTTACAGTTATTCTTGACCATGAAATTTATTATAATATTATGAAATAAAGTAGCTTTTGAAAATTAAATAAGTTAAAAACGCCACAAAAAAATAAGATTTGATTACTAATGATTATTAATTATTACTAATGATTATAGTGCGAAAAATCAAAAAAAAATAACGAAAATTAAATTATAACTGCAAAATTCTTGATAATGAATTAATTTATAACTCGAAACTAGTTAAATAAAAAAAAATAGTTAAATAAATATATATATAAAAATCAAATTAAGTCAAAAAAGGCATGATTTTTAAACTTCATCAAATGGCTAGAAAAAGTCAGACACTTTCATTGGTTGGTGAGACAACCTACCTAAGAAAGACCTCCTTTTTTAAATGCCAACTGTAGGACTAATTGTGTGTGTGTTTTGTTTTTAATTTCTGTATATGAAAAAGCACGTTGAAATATTTGCTTAAAATGATGATATCGATAATGAGATTTAATAATTCTGTAAATTCACAAATCAATTTAGTAAATCTCATAATAAGGATTACAGTAGGGTGGGAATGGCAAATTCAATGTCTTTGGTGGTGTTTCTGTTTCCGAGTACTCGATAAAGATTTTAACGCTGAGTTTAATGCAAATTTTTAAAATTGACCCAAAATCCCGTATATTTTGATTTGAAAAATCACTGAAAATCATGTTTTTATTGAAAAATTGTTTTAATAAGCGGCGACTCTAATTTAAATGCATTTTTTCGAACTTCTTTTTAAGAATAAATGATGCAAAAAAAATTTCAGTCATCAAATCCTGGGGCGAAGTCGTGAAAAATGAGTTTGAAATTCAAAATTTTCGAGAAAAATCTAAAAAAAAATCAGGTTTTTATTGAAATTTTTTTTCAGAGGCGGCGTAAGTAAGTAATTTTTTCGAAAAAATCATTTAGGAAAAATTTAAGTCATCAACCCTCTGGGAAAAGTTAGGAAAAATGAGTTTGAAATAAAAAATCTTAAAGAAAAATCTAAAAAAATCTGATTTTTATCGAAATTTTTTTTTTAAAAGACGGCAACTTTAATTTGAATGCATTTTTTCTAACTTTTTTTCGAAAAAATGATGTATGAAAAATTTAAGTCATAAAACCTTTAGGAAAAGTTGGGAAAAATGAGTTTGAAATTAAAAAATTTCAAGAAAATATAATCTAATATATAAAATTTTTAAAAGATTCGGTAACGATTCATGCCATCTATAAAGGAATTTTTCTGTTGTCATTTTATGACTAAGAATTTAGAGTTTTGTTTTCAAAAAAATGATTTAAAGGTGCGAAAATTGACCTTAAAGTCTTCGGGTTTTCATGGGAGTTTAAATAGTGGTATCAAAAATAAAATAAGCTGACTCGAAAGCAAAGGGTTGTCTCGGGGAGATTTTTATTTGCAACGTTTGTGGATGTATCTCCAGGCCGACATTAACCGGTAAAGTATAACTTCCGGTACCGGAATTGATATTTCAATGATTTGACTGAACCAAAAGATGCACAATTATCGGTTTTCAAAAGACGGAGATATAAACAAGGAGTCAAAAGTGATCGCATGGTGGCGATAAAGGGGATTTATATCATGCAAAAATATCTCTTTCGGTTTTTAATCAAAGTATAATAGCGCCATCTTGCGGTCACTTATAACTCCTAGTTTTAAAAGACG
>SCLH01001098.1:92629-109573 GCA_004367855.1 Oikopleura vanhoeffeni | reverse complement strand
AAAAAAATAGACATGGGTCAACGCGGTGCATCGCGTGATAAGAGTCTTTAATTTATCTGGCTCGTGATTGGATTTAAAACTCATAACAAAAAGTCAAATATATAGTTTAAATATTCGCGACTGAAAATAATTCGGCCGTCAAACTGAATATATAACACAATATACTTTCAAAATTTTTTGCTACGCTCAAATTTTGAAAGTATATCTTGTAGTATATAAACTTGTTGGCCCTATTTCCCATTTTTTTAAAGATTTATTATAACTTCAGCTTCAATTAATAACTGATTTTTACCGACTATTACAGGAAATATTTATTTTCCACCACTTGGTGGCACCCAATCATTTTCTAATTGACATTTTTGTTTTTTTTTGAGGTCAGTTAACTCTAGAAACAAAATATTGTTGAAATCGGGAAACTTTAAAAAAAATAGAGAAAAATCGATTTTCTCGACTTTTGGGGTTAAAAAAACCAATTCCCCCAAGGTTTTTGCAAAAAAATTTTGTCCAAAAATCTTAGAATTTGATAAGCTTTCCAGAAAAATAGGTTAAAATTAGAGTCGCCGACCTTTTTTCTGCCATTCCCACCCTAGATTACAGGTTCAGGGTAAAAATGTCACTTAGGCATTAAAACCAAATAGTACTTCACATTATGTTTTCAGGATTTGATTACACACTAAACCATCTGCCCGAGTATTTTTCGGGCTATTATATCTTATACCACTTACGTTCCTTACATAAACGTACTTATTAACACTTTTTGAAGACAAACTTGTTACAAACTAGAGCTTTCTTTATCAAATAATTTCCACACGGTGGTTTTGAAAATTTTACCTTGATGTTGATTGGTTAATTTTCACCCAATCAACAAGTAGCATTTCCGAAATAAATTTGAATTTTTTTGTTGTTTGTTTGTTTGTTATTTATTTGTGCTCTAGGTATAAACAGGCTTACGGTTCGGGGTTTTTAATCCCATGCACAGCTTTTTTAAGAAAGGAATGCTGGTTATTCGGAGACGTATGCTCTATAGTTAGGGTGCGCAGCGGGAACCTACAGACTGAACTAAAACTGTTGATAAACATATATTGCTATCGGGAGGTGAAATCGCCACGAAAAAGACGATTCCGAGCAAAAAAAAATTTTGGCCATCTAATGGTGAGAAGTTGAGTTCCAAAAACCCTCATTTCAGCACTAATTCGTTTTTGAGCATAAATCATGCTCATTTTTAGTTTTTTTGTGGCAAAGGATCGTACAGCTATCACGAATTCGTACTCACATAAAAATTTGCTATTTTCTGAAAAATAATTTTTTTGAAAATAAAATGTTCGAAAATTTTGAAAATTTTTGGACATTTTGACAAACAAATGTCCGTAGGCGAACACTTTGTAAGGATGAATACTCTCCGATGAATACCTATTGAATCTTAATTTTATTAAATAATTTTATGCAGATTCCACAGGAAGCTTTCAGATGCGCCATAGTGAGAACCATGCGAAGACTGCGGAAAAATTGCAAATGCCGATTTACTATTTTAACCGTCATTTTCCCTGGCCAAAATGACAAATAAAATTTTCATTTTATTTATTCGTAGTTTTTTGTCCAGATATTTTTTTCCATTTTGGTCTCATCATTTTAATTTAAAACTTAGAACTTTGACCGCTGCGAACCCTATCTATAGTATATCCGCCCTAAGTTGGGGGGACTGAAATAAAATGTACAAACAGACTTTTTTTTTGGTTATGTTTTTTCTCCTCCGAACTTTCAGAGTGACACCTATTAAGGTATTTTTTTTTAAATGATGAAATGAAGGAATATATTATATATACAGTGGGAATAAGAAATAGTTACAGTTTTTTTTTGGAGAAAATATTTTTAATTAGGTGTAATCCCTTTTTTTTAATTTTTTTTTATTTTTTATGGTTTTGGCAAACCTGGTTTTTATTTTTTTTGTTTGCGTTCATTTTTTATGTTATAAATATATCAAAAATTGGGTAGGTTTTCACGCCGATTTTGATTCAAGATATAAACGTGTATTGTTATCAGAAAAGATAGTCGGACCACAAAGAAGTGACAAAAATTTTCTGGGTGACCCTTCTCATTTTCGATGTTAAGAATATTGACTAAGGCTATATTTATCTCGCGTCCAAACGGCGCTCGAGCTCAAAAAACTTGGTCAGTTGGTAAAGCTTTAATTTCAAAGCAAACTGAACCAATTTTAATGGCTTGAAAATTTCTAATCTCAATAAATTTTTAATCTTAAAAAATTGATAGATAAATTTCTCTACACATTTTTTATGAAATGCCTGAAAATTGTTTCTGGGGAAGAACCCAAAAAATCTAAATTTAATCTGTCTGTGTCAAATATTATCGATTTTTTATTGCTGATTTCTTTAAATTTAGATAAACGCCTGATTTTCAGAATAAGCTCCTCAAAAATTGTGCATAGTATGAAGCAGAAACGATTTAACCAAAAAATATTGGTTTCAGATTTGAGACCAGTTTTCCAAAAAAAATTAAAAATGTACTAAAAATGGCTGTTTTCAGGGTTGAAAAGTTAGACGGTTTTATTTGAGCTTATCTTACATTCCAAAAACTACATTTAATTTGTTTTTCAAACTGGAAGAATTTCCTAATCTGGAAGTAAAAAAAAAAGGTCATCACCATTGGTAATTCACCAACACAATTCAATTTGCTTGAAAATACAGCCTTTATGCATGTTAATTGCATGAAATGTTCAAATTAAAAATCTTTCAATATATTTATGAAAAAATGGAAATATTATGCCAAAATTTTAATTTTTGCGAAGAAATAAAAAAAATTTATCTATTTTTTTTATTTAAATAAGCTAAAGCAGTCTAAATTTCATTTGAAAATTTTTGATCGATTTCGAAGATGTGAAATTTAATAAGAAAATTAAAAATTTCACTTGAAAATTGAAAATATGAATGGAAAACTGTTAATTTAACGAAATATTATCAGGTTGTATAAAAATGAAATTCATATTTCAATTTTTTTCTGAAATGTAATAAAAATAAAATTGATTATCGAAAATGTTATAAGTTGATTGTAAATTAAATTTTGAAATTGAAATTTCTTTCAAAATTCAACATTTTTTTTCAAAATCAGAATTTTAATCAGAATATTGTTAAAAATTTTGTATGGTATTTTGATCATTTAATGAAGGTCGATGCATTCGATTGAAAAAAGCTTCGGCTCTACAAAGGTCGGCGTAAATTTTAAAGACATTTCGCAGTATTTTAAAACTGTTCATAAAGAACTCATTCCTAACTTTCTATATGAAAACTTTTCTCTGCACACAAAACATTAAAAATTCTATATTTCGAATTTTTGAAATCTTGAAACTTCCAAAAATTATTTTTCAAAAACCTAAAACATGCTCACGCAAAACGTTGTTTCATTAATTTTAAACAATATATTTTTAACATGGCCAACTCAGTATATTTTTTTTTCATTTTTGAATAAACTCTTTATTACAGAGATTGAAAGGTTTTTAAACTAGAAAAAATATGAATATGTCTGTTGAGTATCTTATCTCAGAATTTTTGAAGATAAAAAATTGCTAGCTTTAGTTGTCCAAGTATTAAATACTCTCAAGTGAGAAACCGAGTATTTTAAAAACAAATTATTATATTTTTCGCCTTCTGCCATGTGCTCCCCCAAAACGGTGATAACTTTTTGGCGCCAAGTTTTTGGCGCCGCCCACCTCAAGGTCTTGACTCCATCACAAAGTTGACGAAGCCAAAAAATTGTGTGAGACTAGGAAGAATATAGATAGGGATTAAGATAAGAAGATGAATCAATTATTGATATAAATTATTAAAAAAACGGGGCTACGGTGTATATATTTTAAGATTAACGCTATGCATAGAAAAATAGTTTTACGTTGTTGTTTTTATAGAAAAATAATTGTAGGCTATTGTTCTGAAAAGGCCTTTCGAGTTCATTTTGGATATTCTTGTCTGTCCGCCGTAGGCTGTCACCTGTCGAGGCCAAATCGAGACTAAGAGCGTTTAAAAAAATATGAGGTAGCCATTCCTGATAATTTTTTGTGAAAAAATTGAAAAAAATATTTTTGAAAATTTTCGAAATTCGAGATTTTCAAATGACAGGAAATAACCTAATATGGGTATCAAACGAAAGATGAATAAATTCTAAGACTTTAAGCTGAAATAAAATTTCAAAAATCAAGCTTTCTTGCGATTTTTATAATGGTAAAATTTCAAATTTCAGCTATGAGTCACTTTACATTTATAAAAAACTGGAAATTGTCGACAAATTTGGTAGATAAGGTTTCAAAGAACAATGTTCGTAAATTTTCAGCAAATTCTGAAATGTTTTAAGCCCCAGCGGGCTTTTTGTTCTGAAATTGGACTTTCTGCACCCTCAGTCTCTTTCGAATATCTATGGCTCTCTTACGCAAAATTACGCTGTGTGTACGTTCCCATAATAATTTATCTCAAAATGCGTACTAGGTCAAACTACTAATTATATCCTGAAATCAGCAAACACTGAGGAACTTTTATTATTTATTTTTTAATGAGTCAATTAAAAATTGTTGAAAAATAGTATGAGTCTCAATATCATTCGAAATTTTGAAACCGACATATCTTAAAGATATATTATCAATCGTTTCCTTATAGATGGTAATAGGCTTTGAGATCAACCGAGAGAAGATTTTGATATAATTTGTCAATTTTCTCAAAAAATTTCAAATCCGGGCTTCTGATAGGTCGAATTTGAATTTTTTAAATATTGGACGTACAAAGTCGTATTTTTGCCCAAAATGTTTCTCTTGTTCAACTGATATTTAATGTATTATTTTAACCAACGGTTGATAATATATTCTGAGAGAAATGTTGATTTGAACCTTTAAAAAAAATGGAACAGTGCCAATTTCAATTTTAAAATGAAAGCCCCAGAGGTTTAAGATTTTAGAATGTCCTGAAAATTTGCATAGAGTTTCTCTGAGGCCTTATCTTCCATAAAACAAATGGACAGATTTTTTGTTCGACAACTTCCGGTTTTACAGTCGGTTTTCTCATGGCCGGAATCTATTTTGGCCATTTTAGACACCAAGGAGTTAAAATTTCGATTTGCCATAAGCCCAATTCACTAAGGAACACAATGGGAGTACTCACAAATCCATTTTTTTGAACTTAGTCTCGGCCCAAATCTGACAGGTGACAGCCTAGTCCGCCGTCTCTATTGATGAACGTCTGTTTTTTTACGCGTGGGCGATCGGTTTTTTCGTTGCCATACGCCTTGATACACGGTTTCAAGTTCACTGCTCCGACTTGAGATTATCAGCTTATTTTTCAGTTTGGAATGAGCTGTTTTCAGGTTGTGGCGAATTGAAAATACGAATTGTTATTCTTTTGTTACAAAAGTGAGCATTATTTTCGCTAGTCAGGTGACCTAACTTAAGGGGGTTTGATATGCCAATTTGCTTGCACCAAAAACTTTATTTGCTTGATAAATTGAACGAACAAAATATCATTTCTGGGTGAATTCGATCTAAAAAATCGATTGCTACTGATAAAAAGTTGGTATTTCTACACTAAAGTCTATTTTAAACAACGATCCATTATCTTGTCTGATAACATATATCAAAATTGTGTTGATAATACACTGGAAATAAAAATTTGAAGATAATTAATCTTACTTAATTTAATAACTTAAGTAATTTATCTACCTTTAAGTTCTAGATACGAGCACAATTGTGTGATTCGGAGGAAAGAATTTCAATCAACGATTTGCTTCCATTGAACTATTCCTGAAAACATAATCCGTTTTTCTAAACTTTCGTTCAGCCATCATCATAATTTTCCAAAGTACAAGAAAAATGAAATGTTTGCTATAATTAAAATAAATGTTTGTCGCTAAAGTGTCGAAGTATGCAAACACACATGAGATTTTGGCTTTATTTGATTCTTTTCGGTGATAAAAAATTCATTAGAAACATATCAAAGATTCCTAGGCCTCTACTTTCGCGTTTGCTTTTGACCAATGAAAACACCGGATATCACTACTTTGATCAACAAGAACTTCGAAAATTAGTTCAAATGCGAACTCGAAAGTAAAAGCCCAGGGATACTCTTTTTAGTTATATTCAAATAAATATATTCTCAATAACCATAAAAACATACACTAAAAACTCATACGAAATGACCGATTTTGATTGGTTTATATTTCAATCAATCAGAATTGGGCTAGGACTTTTATTTCAAAGAAATTACATAAAATTCAAAATTTAATTTTACGTAACGTTGCCTAAATGGCAGTGGCTCCGTACCACTTTTTATGAACCCCCGCAAGCTATCTTTAACCTCATCCGCCTACGCTATAATGAAACTTTTTTTGAGCGAACAACAATTAGGTGACGTTATAACTTGACAAAAACTACATTTTTATTTTGTTTTATGAAATTTTTTTTGAATCACAGCCTGTGATTTAAAAATGCTTATTTTGAAATTTTTGCCTGTCTGCTGACAGCTAACATTTACAACTAACCTCTGATGTCATATATTGAATAAATTTTAATTCCAAAACTAATTTTGAAAACGATTTTGCCATAATCAAAATGTATACTAAACCCACAATCGAATCACTTAAAAGCTTCAAAAATTTTAGATAAAAATTCATTGCCGATAACCCGCGTAAAATTTAATGAATTTATCGTACGGTGAAAACAATCGAATTTAGATATACACTGGACTGGACATTATAATCTTGTATACAAGAAAGATACGTGGTGTAAAATTATTGTTTTAATAAAGATAAATTTACGAAACAATAATAAAATTTGAAAGAGAAACGTTAGAACATGTTGTGGAGCCCATAAGGTTTGACTTATTACAGCTGACGAATTACAATTAATTCGTTGAAATTTCACAGGAAATGCGGGCCGACAAAAAATAATGATGTCACTTTAAACAGTGACTTTAGCGGTGAAAATTTATAGAGTATATGACAACAAATCCCCTTGAGCGAATCAATCGACGATTGAAAGAAACCTGCTCAACTGGCTACATTTCGTTTCACAAATGTTGCCATACTCTACACACATTCAAAACTCAATATGTCAGANATCTTCAAAATCGACGAAATGGTCAAACTATCTCTCGACACCAAGAAATTCTGAAAATATTTGACCAGTGGTCATTATTTAATAATGACTGCAAATCGTCATTCTGTATTTCATATTTTCTGAAATTTGGTACTGTTAATGTCTTTCAGACATAATCTCCAGAATTGTCAACCGATTTTCAAATTCCTGAAGATCATCTTTTGGTAGAACTTCCTTTATGTTAAATTTTACTTTTCAATTCATTTACAAAATAAATTCATTTACAAAATAAATTCATTTAATTTAATTATTCTTATATATTTTATAATATTATTTTTTTCAAATCCTGTGTTTATCACGGATGATATATATACTATAATACAACGATAATATATAACAAAGTACCTGCCTCTATTATATGCAGCGCGCCCCTCACCACACCAGGGGGCGCCAGGTGTGGTAATTATGTAGAGTCAAGATGGACGGTCACAGTCAGGAGCTAACCCGAAATTTGTGTTAACCCCAGCCAAAAATGGTCATAAAAGTGACACGAGATGTTTTGTAACAAAAATTACGGAAATAATCTCCCATGATTCATCCCAATGAATCATGTCAGATGCGTTTAAAATCCGAGTTATTAGCTCATCTCAAAAAAAGCGACACTTTAGTTGAAATATTCTTTGAGCCAAAATGAAAATCTGAAGACAGTTAGTCGCATCAGAAAATACTTGTCTAAAATGAGCAAATAATTTTTATTAAGCTTTAAAGACTTGGCCAATATGCTATTTTTTCTTTGATTAAAAAGAACCGATATCAGAAAAAATGGTCAGATATCATAAACCGGACACGATAGGCAGGTTGACCACAACTACGTATGAAAATTCGAATTATTACCGAAAATATGAAATAATTTACTACTTTTGGCGGACGTTAGCTAAAAATATCATTTGATACTCCATGTTTTCTAAATGCATTCAATAAGAACTCAGTGATATCCCCTATTCACACTTTTGTGAATATCCCGGCCCTGATTAGGAAACGTAGTGTGTTTTAAGGTAGTAGGGCCGGGATATTCACAAAAGTGTGAATAAGGGATATATACAAGAGGAAGCCCAATATGGGCTACAGTCCCTACCCCCTCGAAATGCAAAAAAAATTTAAAAAAAATAGGCATTTCAAGGGTTTAAAGGGCATTATGCGCATTTCAAGGGGGCATGCCTTTTTTCTATTGAAAAATTGTTTTTTTTTTGATATTTTTATGTTTTTTCGATTCTTTGAACAATTCTACACAAAATACGTATTGTGGTTTGCTGAATTCCTAGTTTCAAAGACTTAAAAATTAAAATTTTCTAGAAATTTTAAAATTTAATAATACGAATAGATGTCTAGAAAACAATTTGAATCGTGCAAACCAGTTTCTAGAAAACTGCATTTTTTNAATTTCATCTTCAAGTTTCCATTTTTCTAATGCTTGAATTTGAGCCGCAATCATCAATATGTTTTCATAATTCAGTACTGTAATTTTGAGAGCGTCACAAATCGCAATATAAACTCCTTGCTCAAAAGTGCTAGTGATATGACTTATTCTTATACGCCGTAAAGCCTCTATTGGAAGGTTTCTGGAGTATCAATAATTCTAGCAATTACTTGTCTCTGCATTTGTGTACCGAATTTTTCAGAAAAATAAGTAGCGCAATAAGACTGCGTTTTTTTTCGACCGCTGGTCTAATCAAAATCATATATTTCTTTTTTTTGTGCTAATTCAAACGCTATTACGCTTTAGAGTATTTTCTCGTCATTTTTGTTTATAAATTTTTTTAACAAGCAGACCTTATTATATGCAGTATTTTTGAGTCTCA
Organism: Oikopleura vanhoeffeni; assembly: GCA_004367855.1. NCBI lineage: Eukaryota > Metazoa > Chordata > Appendicularia > Copelata > Oikopleuridae > Oikopleura > Oikopleura vanhoeffeni. The sequence goes on along the minus strand of SCLH01001098.1, from coordinate 100,630 downwards.
TACTGACAATTAAACAAATAAACTCTTTTTCGCGCCAAAAAAACGATCGGAAATATCATCTTGCCATGGCATGCCAGGTGATATCGGTAGAGATAATCAAAGAAAATTTTTGTACGTAAAAGTAGATTGCGTACTGTGCAATAAATTATGCATTTTAATGGGTGAAAGTCTTTTTCCAAGATAAAACAGGCATTTCGAGGGGGCGCATTTCGAGGGGGTAGGGACTGTATATCATATAGCCCATATCGCATGCCCAATACCGCCGAATTTGCCAATATCGTCAAACTTGCGTTGGAGTTTGAGGTTTTTATTTCAAATTACTTTGAGTGCGTCATAAATGACATCATGTTTTAAGATTAACTTTTTCAAATCAACTTTTTTCATTTGATTGCGTTTAGTGGATAAACCAAAAGTGAAACGTTAAAAATATGGCTTACGCTAGAATATAATTATTCATCCGATTTTCTTGTGAACAGTATTATTCGATCCCATTTGAAATTCTTTATATTTTTCAATTAGTAAGGTAAAGCGTATGTGGGCTCAGAAAGCGACTATATCGGATTTAGTACAACGTTTCACTTTTGGTTTCTTCGCCACTTGAAACTCAGGCGGTAATTCTACACATTTTGGTATTTTACTTCATTTGCATCTATTGTAAAACTCCCTATAAAATTGAAAAACCTTTCAAATTATGAAGTCATTTCGAACGCTCACGCGTTTTTCACTTTTGAATAAAAAATTTGTTTATTTCCATTTCGGCGTCACCAAGTCCTTTAATCGCAAATTATCTATAATTTTCAGTGCTCTCTGGAGTCAATAAATGCCAGTTTTAATTCATACGTAATCATTCAAATTTTACAAAAGAATTGAAAGTTTGAAAGTTGAAATTGCATCGAAGAGCCATTCAGGCCGCTGAAAGTTAAAGTATCGCATTTATTTTCATAAATAAGCTCAATGGTGGCAAGTTTTGGAAAATTTCTATGATTTTTCTGTAAAATGTAAATTTTCATTTTGAAAATTTTTAATTTGACTCGGCTTCATAGATACTTAGGTACCTAAAAAATTGTGGCATAATTTATGATTTGTGAAAAATAGGGTGAGTTGACTGACAAAAAGTGACTTCTAACAGTAATCTTCTCCTAATCTTGCACCTCAGTCTTCTAAAGAAAATTTTAATAGAACCTTTAATACAATTTTTCCAAAAAATTATAGAGTCCTAAAGAGGTTCATAACATTCTGAGGTTGATAATAGCATATATTTATTCTCATAATGGAATTTTGTCTGCTCTTGAATAAAAACAATTTCAAACTTGTTCAGATAGAAGTTATGATTCCCTAACAAAACTTTTTAACGTAAATGCACATTTGTTTAACCTCTCGCTCATTAAATGTCGCCAGTTCAATCAGTTTTGACCAAATTACTTAAAACAAGAGCAATACAAAGTCTATTATGGCAATGTATGAAAATAACTTCCTGTCGGATGCTAGGGGTTAAAAATGTGGGCAAAATGATTTGACAATCATAACTTATGTTTTCCTGGCTTTTGGTGTATTCATCACTTATATCATATAACTTATATGATGTTAGTTATATATGATATAACTTATATCCAGTTGAAAATTACCTGATTTTGTATTTCTAGATTTAAATGTTTCTGTGATCTTATGAACTTGAAAAACTTGTTATATTACTGTAAAACTCTTGACAATGAATTAGATAATTCGAAACTAGTAGAATAAATACACAATAAAAAATGTTAAATAATTTTGTATTGTTAAAATTTTCAAGAACTCTTGTAATCCACAATTGGGCAGAATATAATCTTTTTAAGAGGGTACCTGTAAAAAAATATGTCACTGAAATTTTGGAACTAGACTGAATCAGTTAGTTTGGTGACACATCTCTGAAACTTTAAGTTCGCCCACTAGCGGTCGCTAAATTTCTCTCAAATTCATGTCTTTAAAACTCCAACACATCAGCCTATAGACCAGACAATTTACGTCCATCTGATATGAAATTCATCAGTGTGTACACTTTATAATGATTTCAGTTGCATAAGATTACTAGCATTTGATTTTTAGAAGTTTTTGAAAAGAAACGTATAGAATTTTTATATTTTTTTATCGCTGTATTTATTTGACGTTTCGGCTAAACAGCCATTTTTACTTTGGAAACAGAAAAAATTGCACAAAAGCTGAATTTATTGATATAAATTGGATTTGTAATAAATTGGATGTTCTTCAAAATCTTGTAGTTTTCGCATCAGTTCAATTTTAGACAAATATTCTTTTAGGTCTTAATAAAGCTTGACATTTTTTATACTCTCATCTACATGTTCATACATGAAATATAAATTAACGCACATGATGATTTTTTATGATAATCGATGTTATATAGAAACCAATGCTTTCTTACGCCAAACATTCTGCAAAAAAGTGTCTTTTGGAAACACAGTGAATCTCAAACGGGGTGGAGATCCATATTAATCAGGGTCTCTTACTTAGGGAGTTGGGAAATAGCCGATATGCAAAGCCTAATCTGAACGTTTCTGGTACATAACAGGAAATCCACGTTTTTGATATTCGATTGGGTATCCTTCGTCTTTGGTAAAGTATGGTATACCAGGACTCATCGGACGGTTGCCATGGTCATGTATGCCAGTGTCAAACAAGTCTTTAATCGATAGACTTATTATCTCCGCTGAAACAGCAATATTTTTATTATTGGCAACTACTACCCACTTGGGGTGCACCGCTAGAAGAGTTGACCGTATTTAGATAAAAGGCGGGTCTTAATTAATTTTTTGAATTAACCGGCTAAAAGCATTCAAAATGCTGACCTTAACGTTTTCGGCCCCACATTTTGTTTAAGCGATTTTTTATACTCTTATTGAGGTTTTTTGCAGCCAAAAAACGGCTACGTAAAAATTCATGGAAACCTGTTTAACCCTCCGAGGCATATAGTCTTTTGAAAGACTAAAGCCCCTTTAAATCAGCCAAAAATGATGGAAAAATTGATCGCAGAAACTTCTCCTTATTATACATTTTGAAATTCAACAATGTTAATCTAAAAATATTTCCTAAAATTTTTTCGGATACGAGGTTCAAATTTTATGAGAAATTGCTTGAAAGGCGATAAAATTTCAAATAAACCAGTTTTTAGGAAAGTGTTTTGAATACAATTTGCAAGAAAAATAAGCCTTCTGGATATATCTGGAGCAAAAATATTTGTTTGAGAGTGAAATTTCAAAATATCTTATTTTGATATAAGTATAGATAAAATGATATGTTTTGAAAAATTATGGAAACTAACAATTTTTCCCAAAAAAACGTGATTTTTTCATGAATATTTTGAACTTATTTAAAAATATTTTTTGATTTCCAACAGTAATAGTCAATCAGACAATAGTAATGAGTAAAACAAAGCACTTTGCAGTTATTCAGACAAACATAAATTTCCTGGAGCCCACCATGAGGTAGTATCACGTGGTTTAATTAACCTTGTTTTTCAAACGTTTTTTTCTAAAATTAAACATAAAATTTTTAGAATATGAATTTTTTTTTTTCAAAAATTTAACTCTTCAACTTGATCATAAAGGGAAAATTGAAGGTTTATCTTATAAGAGTTTTCTGTAAACAACGCTCAAAGTTTAGCCTCCTGAAAGGCTTTTATGCCTCGGCGAATTTTTTTTTATATGCTTCGGAGGGATTTTAAGCCAAGCTTTGTCAACACTTTGCAGCCTAAATAAAAAAATCCATGAAAAATTCAGGAGGAGATAGCTTTTCAGTGAGTCCCCCAAATTGGCTGTTTTGACCACTAGAGGCATACATTTCAAAAAAGGGCTCCAGACAATTTTCGAATTCATAAATTAAGACTGATTGCCAAATTACAGAAAGAAATAATATCAAACAAAAGAAGAGATAGCTTTTCAGTAATTTTTGAGAGGCCTACTAAAAGCTATTTTCGGAGCGTAGGTTGAATTTTTTAATGATCTTAAAAGTACTGGTATCATTTAAAGAGTTGTCCTACACGATAAAAAACGAATAAATTGATTTCCTTATCCAGGTTTTTCAGAAACCGCACTTGAAAACTAGTGAAAAACAGCTGAATTATCGTCACCCACTCCCTTAAGGTTAAAATTATCATTATTGCTAACACCGAATTCGATGTATTTCATTCCATTTTTTTCGATGTGCATAATTCAATTTATATTGAATTTTTGGAAATTTTCAAAACCCCATTTGGTTTAAAAATTGTATAAAAAACAAATTATATCCCTTTATTGCCCTCACCCAAAGATTTGGTCCCTTAGAAACACGGGGGATGAGAAAACGACGCGTCATTTGAAAACGAGTCATTCAATTTAGTTCCTAGATAGCTCAAACTGAGCACAATTATCTAATTAATATAAAAATTAAAATTTATTTTTAATAGGACCAATGTTTTTATTTTATTTTTCTTAGATTACTGAAATTGTTTAATTATTAGTTTTTGTTAAAAAATAGAAACAAAGGTCTGAGAAAAAATAGAAACAATGGTCTGATTCGGACCATTTTTTTTATTATTCACTATATATTTGTGCACAGTTTGAGCTATCTAAGAACCTTATCGGCTGAGTCGTTTTTGAAAACCCCGTTGTTTTCTCACCCTCGTGTTTTTGAGGGACCAAATCTTTGGAAGAGAGCAATAAAGGGATATGGATTAAAGCATGTATTAAGGCAGTAACCGACGCGTTCCACTGTTTTCTAAACATCTGTCGTTAGATGAGGAAGAGTACAATTTTGAAATTCCAGTATATTTGAGATAATTGTCTGAATTTTTCAAAAAAAGTAACAAAAAGTATTTTGTATGACGGCACCGGTAGAAGTACCGGTCCAAAAAGTCGATTTTCGGCTTTTTCACATCAATTTCATTCAGCGGGGAGATATCAGAATTTTTTTTTTTGGACGCCCTCTAATAATAGGTTTTTCAGGAAAAATATGGCATGGGAAATTCATTTTTCGGTCTATTTGCTCCAAATTGAAAAAAATTTACACGGTAAATTTCCTGATTTCGGTATATTAAGCCGTCCAGTCAATTTTATTTTGATATTTGATTTAGTTTTTGATTACCACATGTTCAAAATTCAGGTAACTCAAAATTTTGACCATTCAACTATCTAAGAAATATTTTTGAAATAGTTTTCAGATTTTTTAATTTTTTTTTCAATGGTCCGTAAGATTAAATTGCAGGCTAACTGATTCGAGTTAAATTAAGGTCATCGATCCAAGGGTTCAAAATATAAAGCATAAATACTAAAAAAAAATACTTGGGAAAAATTCGAATTTCGGAAATTTATTTTTAGTCAAATCCGAATTTTTTTATTTTTCGGAAGCAAACCGATAACAAAATTTTGAATGCAACAAAAATTAAGTTTCTACCATATCTCAAGATACAGCCTCCGTCGGTTACTTCCGGGCCCTCAATTAACAAATCGTGACTATTTGAATGATACAAGCAACACGGGATACTAGCACCCAATCAAAACCCTGGATTGCAGAATACGCTGATTTTATTGATCAAATTTTGGGTGGATCAACAAATCAAATGCTCGGATTCCGCATTTTTCATAGTCACGAGTTGCTTCCAACTAGCGGCAAAACTAAAGTATACAAAAATAAATAAATTCTCCCAAACAATCTAGAATATGTGCTAATAAAATCGGTACTCATTTTTGACTTTTCAAATTTTCTTATTTCAAATCATCCTTTGTAAATTTACCTCCCTTGATATGATGAAGTTATATCTTACCTGCAAAAACTGAAAAAATAAAAATCATTCGCATTCTAAATAAATAATGTTTTTCCAGAGTGACTTTCCTTTCTTTTATAAAATGTCGAATGGCAATCGATATCTTTCACAATTAAACTTTCTAAAATAAATACCGTATTCTTAATTATTCAAAAACTATCAATTAAATTGCTGATCAAATTTTATCCTTTTTTAATTGGCAATACAGTAAAAGTTCACTTACTGAACTTGGATAACTTGAGATTTTAATAGTTCTAGTAGTACCGTTCTACGTAATTACTGAGTTTTTATGTTTCATTTACCCTTCTCGGGAGGCCCATATCCCTTTATCACTTTTTGGTTAGAATGCGTAGCCACTACTCCCTTTAACGTGTGATTTTAACGTTGTGGCTACGCATTCTAACCAAAAAGTGATAAAGGGATATATTATATATATACTTATATGATATATAGGGCCGGCTCAAATTGCCGCTCAATGTCGCCGAAAGAGTCAATATCGCCGAAATGTCGTAGGCGTATGTGATTTTTAATGCAAATTACTTTTTTGAAGTTTTAATTGATTGCGTTTGGTGGAGTACGAAACCTATTGTCAAACTCCTTAGAAAATTAAAGAAAACTTTTCAAATTATGAACGACGTTTTTCATTTTTAAACAAAAAAATTATTTTTGTCCCCAATGGACTCCCCATATCGCCGAAACTGCCAATATCGCCGAAAGTGCCCACTATCGCCGAATTTTTTTGGGATTACACTTTTGGTGGTATTAGCTCCGCCTATATCCCCTATTCACACTTTTGTTAATATCCCGGCCCTACTACTTAAAAACACACTACGTTTTCTAATGAGGGCCGGGATATTAACAAAAGTGTGAATAGGGGATATCCCTTTATAACCTTATATTAAAGATTTAATAAAAGGTTATAAAGGGATATAAAGGTAAAGCTTTACGGCAGAGCATTTTCTCAATTCTTTCATCAAAATATAATATGTCAGAAAAATGTATGCCACTTCATAAATTATACAGTTTGCAGAACCTTTGACCCATTTTTAGCTTTTAAAAAATTTCGTAATTTTACTAATATTATTTTTCTCAAAAGACCCTTTTCAATTCTTGAATAATTTTTGCTATTTATACTGGGTTCCTTTCAACATTCACAGCATTAATCTATAATTTTGAAATAATTTTTTTAAATCAATGGATAAATGTCACAGTTTCGGTTCACAATTATGTTTCATCTTTGAGCAAAATGATAGAAAATCGACATTGTCGATTCGACAATATTGTAAATAATATTATTGCAAAATTCTGGACCAAGTAAAAGTTGTTTTCGCCGAAATAGGTTGTCTGATGAAAAATATTAATAAATCATTTATTTGCTATCAGAAGAGATAAGTGAAGAACTAAAAACCCACCTAAGGTAGGAAAGGCAAAAATCGACCAGTTCAGAATTTATTTATTTTCGGAGCACTTATTTTTCGAAAAAATTTTGTCCATCATTTGGCTCGAAATTATTCTTGAACTTATTTCGAAAATTTCAAGCCAAATGATCGGCAATTTCAAAAATAGTTTTGCGTTTTTGAACACATTTTCCTGGTGAAATGTTGAAAATGTTTTTGAATAGATCATTTTTATTCATGATGTCCTAAAACATATAAAAAATCACTTACCGTAAGCAGAACAAAATTTTTGTCGGGCCCACCTTACCTGACAGGCTCTTTAACTCGTACAGACGCGCCCAAAACATATTTTCTAGAATTAATTTAAATGATAGCGAAAAAGTTGTTTCTACAATCTATTCTACTAATTGCCATAAAGTGCGTGTATGAATTTAGTTTATTTTCAGCTTATACGTTCTATTCATGGCTTATCTCAATTTCAATTCACCCATGTAAACTATACTGATCTTTATTTCAAAGAAAAGGATGACGAAGGTGTATTACTACCGTTTCCTAGCCGTTCGAATTTTATTCAAAATATTCTCAAAAATTTTAACATTTCAGAAAATAATTTAGGTTTTTCAGACAAAAAGGGGGTTTAGCCATGAACTCTCCAATATCTGTCTCTCTAAGCAACCTTTTCATCCACTTGATGGAAAAAACTATAATTAATTAAAGAAAAAACCATGATACATTATCAGTGTTATGCTGATGACGTACTTTGCATTTGTCTGAAAAATTGAGTGACCTTTAAGTGCCCAATTTTTGGGCACT